>VMDO01002609.1:0-163512 GCA_007922755.1 Pedetes capensis
CCCAAGGACCGAGGTTGAGCCACAGGATGTAAACGCAAGAGGCAGCTTTATTGTTCACACAGGCGCCTGCGGACGCTCCAGATGACTGAGCGTGCCGGGCAAAGGGCGGTTGTTCTTTTATAGGCAAAAGCGCGGGTACAGAAGCAGAAGCATGGTTATTGGTTGATTTAAAACATTTCAGGGGTCATGGCGGGAACTTAAAAAGGCGCGGGGGCGGGAATTTTAAAAGGCGCGGGGTCGTGGCGGGGATTTTTGAAAAGCGCGCGCGCGGGGATTTCAAAAAGCGCGGTTTGCGGTTACTGCCAGATCTGATATGGGACTTTCCCTCTCTCTGGTTCTTTTTGATATGGGACTCTCTGTCCTGGCCCAGGCAATTACAGTTTTAGGTGGGATCTTTTAGGTTGGGGTCTTTCAGGGGGAGCCAGGCACGGTGGCGCAACCCTGTAATCCCAGTGGCTCAGGAGGCAAAGGCAGGAGGATCGCAAGTTCCAGACCAGAGGCAGTCTGCGTAACTTAGCGAGACCCTGTCTCAAAAAGTAAAACAAAAAAAGGGCTGGGGTGCAGCTCAGTGGTCCAGCACTTGCAGAGCATGCAAGCTTGAGGCCCTGGGTTCAACCCCCAGTACCACAAAAAAAAAAAGGAAAAAGAAAAAAACTTTGAAGCGGGGGAGGGCGAGTAGGCGAGGAGAGCTCAAGTTAACCCCGCTACAATTCTGGACAAAACATTTCTCAAATGCCCAGCACGTCTGCACGTAGAGCTGAGCGGGATCTGACCAGAGTTACGGCAGCAAAGGGGGCAGCCATGCGAGGACAGGGATGCCGTGCCTGTCGGCCCATCCCGTCACCCGTTGGGCATAGAGTCCGTGTTTTCAGCAGAAGCAACCGCCAAGTCCCCAAAGAGCGACCAGGCACTGTCACCATCCTCTGTACGGCAGGAGCATTATGGGCAGCAGAGCTGGTGGGCAGCTCCTGATGGACTGCATGACCTCCAATCTTGTTGTTGTTAGGTGCCATTGAGTAGAGTCCAACTCACAGGGACCCAATGTACAGCAGATCGAAACACTTCCCGATTCTGTGCCACGCACACGATGTTATTTATGTTTAAGCCCATTGTTGCAGACACTGTGTCAATCCATCTAGTGGGACCTCCAAACTTTACGAGTTTTATGTCACCTAAGGGCAAGCGAGGCTTATTTAGGCTTTTTGTCGAAACACCACCGGAGAGAGATTTTTACAGAGGGACGGTGACTCCACTCCAGGCTGCCCAACATCTGGGTCGATGCTGGGCAAGGCTTGTTAAGCACCAGTACAACACACAACATGCAGTAGGTATGTCCGGATGCCCGGCAGAGGACATGGGCTTGAGACGGGAACCCTAGGGAGCAGTGGTGGGGAGCGGGCAAGGAGGGGAGGCCCAGGGGAGGGTCGTCCCCAAGGGCGCACTGGGTCCAGGCCACCCTGGATTCCTCCTGGGGGATTAAAGCCCCTCCCCGGTGGGGAGAGGCAGGGGTGGGCATGCAGTGGACGTCCACGGCTGGGCTTCTGTCCACACAGTCTGTGAGGCGGGGGCCACGTTGCTCTGTGACCTGGGTTTAGGCCTCTCCCTGCCCTGGAGCCCTTCTAGAGCTCTGAATGGGGCCCGTGACCTGCCAGCTGCCTTTCTCCTCCCACTAGCCCCTGCTCTCAGGGCCAAGCCGCCCTTTACCTCTGGGGGTCCAACATACCCAGCAGTCTACTGGACCTCCACCCACAGAGCCTGAGATAGAACAGTCTGGAAGGCGTGGGGGTCTGCAAGTGTGCCGTATGGGATTAGAAACCGGACGCAAGCTCCATGCCCGCTGTCCAAGCCCAGGGTGGACAGCTGCCACTGTACTGGGAGGAATGTCCAGGACACAGGCCCATGCTTCAGGACCTGCATACTGCCCGGGTAGGACACAGGTGACCAGGGTCTCCCCAGCCCCTCAGGATGTTCTGGAGACCCTGTATTAATCTGCTGTTCTCTTGGCCTCTTGGAGGCTTCCGGTCTTATTTTCTGAGCTGAGGAATGAATTCTTCTTATTGTTGTTGTTGTTGTTGTTGTTGTTAAGTGCCGTCAAGTCGGTATCCGACTCATAGCAACCCTCTATACAACAGGGGAAACACTATTGTCAGTGCTTCTCTGCTGTTCATAGAGTTTTCAATGGTAGATTGATTTTTGGGAGGGGTTTGCCAGGTCCTTCTCCCAAGCCTACAGCTTCTGGTGTTCCCAGGAGGTCTCCCATCCAGGTACTAACCAGGCCTGACCCTGCTTAGCTTCCAAGATCTGACGGGATCAGATGCCACAGGGCTATGCCTGCAGGCCATTATTGTTGTTAGGTGCCATCAAATCAGTATCTGACTCCTAGCGATCCTACGTACAACAGGCAAAACACTATTGTCAGTGCTTCTCTGCTATTCATAGGGTTTTCAACTGCTGATTGTTTTTTGGGAGTGGGTTGCCAGGTCCTTCTCCCAAGCCTGCAGCACCTGGTGTTCCCAGGAGGTCTCCCATCCAAGTACTAACCAGTTCCGATCCTGCTTAGCTCCTGAGATCTGACGGGATCGGACGCCACGGTGAATTAGGAGTTGGAAATCAAGAGGTGGGAGGTTGTTACAAACCACAGAACACTGTGTTCTTCCGGCTAGCTGGCTTTCCGCCTCAGCTAAATAGTTTGTATTTAAATTAAGTTGCATTTATGATGATCCAGGGAAGGCCCAGCAGCCCTGGAGAAAAGCGCTGGCCGCTTGCAGGGCAGAGTAAACACTGAGCTGTGCGGAGGCCGCAAGCCAGAGGCCTGGCAGGGACAGACCGAGGCCCGGAAATGCCACGGCCTGGAGAAGCAGCAGCGATAGGTCATAGACCTGGGAGCCGCACAGAGGGTTTCCAAGGGCACAGAGAGTGCAGAGAGGAAGGACCGGTGTCCTCGGAGCTGCTGGGTGACACGGCTGGAAGGAGACGCGGGAGCAGGTGCTGGGAAGTCTCCTCTGTTAGAAAAGGAAAGGAAGAGCCGGGCGCAATGGCGCACGCCTGTCATCCCAGCGGCTTGGGAGGTGGAGGCAGGAGGATCGCAAGTTCGAGACCAGAGGCAGACTGCGTAACTTAGCGAGACCCTGTCTCAAAAAGTAAAAAAAATGGGCTGGGGGTGCGGCTCAGTGGTCCAGCACTTGCAGAGCATGCAGGCGCGAGACCCTGGGTTCAACCCCCAGTACCACAAAAAAAAAAAAAAAAGGAAAGGAAAGGAAAGGAAAGGAAGACCACCTCACAGTGGCACCTCAGCAGGCCAGCCAGCCCCGACTGTGGGCACCAAAAGGAGGGCCCCGGAGACGTCCTCGGAGCAATCCCTGGGGCCCAGCAGGCTGTCGCCTTCCACAACAAGGGGGAGTGAAGGCGCAGGCAGAGCTGAAGGTGCCAGTCAGAGGACCTTGACGTGGGGATCGTCCTGGGTGACCCAGCTCTGGCTGTTGCAGGACCTTCATGTTGGCTTTGTGGCCTTTGGAGGTACATCGGTCCACGTTTGAGCACTTCCTTATGTTCTGGTACCACAAAGTGGCCTTGGCCCTGGAACCAGCCGTTTCCCCAAGGAGCCCTGGTTGCTTTCTTTAAAGAATGGAGCTTAGGAACCCAAATATATGTACATCTGCCACCACAGCACCCTGGCATCCGATGCCACCAAATCTTGGGAGCTAAGCAGGGTCGGCCTGGTTAGTCCTTGGATGGGAGGCTGCCTGGGAATACCAGGTGCTGTAGGCTTGGGAGAAGGACCTGGCATCCCACTCCTGAAATAGTCCACCATTGAAATCTCTATGCATAGCAGAGAAGCACTGACAGCCCCTCTGCTGGCTGTGTCTCCCACATGATCTGGGTTGATCACCGGGTTATAGATGCTAGAGCGGCCCTGGATTACTGTCTGATGGACCAATTGGGCTCTGGAGCCTGGCTCAGTGAACCCATAACACTGACCCTCACAGTGTGGTTGAAGTCAGAGCTCTGCTGAACCTGTGTTGTTTCCCCTTCTCCCTGCCGCTCCTTCCCGTTTCTCCCATTCCCATCCACTTCCTGTGGGTGACCATTTCATTAGTTTCTGCCATTTCCTTCCTGTATTTCTTCTGCAGTTTTTCTTATATCCTTTTTTTTACATGAAAAGTGGAATACTTGGGCTCTCCCTTTTCACTTTGTTCAGGTGGGTGGGTGGTTGTGTTAACAGTAGATCCTGCAAATGGATCCTTAGCAGTGCTTAGGCAGCTTCCTCGTTCGTTTTCCCAGCTGCATAGTATTCCCTTGTGACGTCTCTCAGCTGTTTTCCTACGAAAAGGTATTCAAGTTGTTACCAGTATTTTCCAGTTTTGGTATTCACACAGATGGCCTGTGACTGCGTATCTCCATTTGTTGGAGCTGTACCTTCAGGGTAGACACCTGAGGTGGCGAGGTCTGAGTGAGGGCATGTGTGGTGAGATGGTGTTGCAGTTTCTCCTCATCACGTGTCCCCAAGGCCTGACCCACAGACTGCGTTGTCACTGTCGACGTGGGAGGAAGGGGGTCTGTGGTGCACTCATTTGCACATCTCCCTCTCATGTTTAAGGGCTGTTCTTTGGTCTCTTTGTGAATTCTTTGCTCATGTCTTTTCTCACTTTTTATCATGTTTCTGGTACTTTCTAAGGAGTTCCTTGCATGCCAGAGAGACATCAGGCCTTTGCCTATGGTGTACGTTAGAGATTTCCTCCTCTTGTCAGTGCCTTTTTTTTTTTTTTTTTCCCGGTACTAGGGGTTGAACCCAGAGCCTCGTGCTTGCATGCTTTGCAAGTGCTGGACCACTGAGCTGCACCCCCAGCCCGTTTTTTTTTTTTTTTCTCTTTACTTTTTGAGACAGGGCCTCGCTAAGTTACGCAGCCTTCCTCTGGTATCGAACTTGCGATCCTCCTGCCTCCGCCTCCCAAGCCACTGGGATTACAGGCGTGCGCCATCACGCCCAGCTCTGTTGGTCAGTGCCTTTGTGCTTTTGTTTTGTTTTGTTTCATTGCCGCACAGTTGTTTTTAATGCAATCAGATTTGCCAGTCAGTCTTCAGCGTGTCCGGTTTTGAGTTGCAGCCGGAAAGCCATTGCCCACCCCAGGCGCTCCGCTGGCTGCATGAGAAGGAGAAGCCTGGGTGGAGGCCGTCGCCCAGTGGAGGCCGTCACCACAGTGTCTGACAGGGGAGCATGGCAGGCAGCTGTGCACCAGCCGGAGCCCTTGAAGGCAGGCAGGAAATGTGCAGGGCACCGGGGCATGGAAAAGCCCCTCTCTGAACCCCATGAACCGAGGCTCATGGCTGGGGCAAAGTTAGGAGCCCAGTGAGCAGAGCGGTGCTGCTGGCGGGGTCCGATGTTCATCACCAGGCCCATCCGGAGCGCAGTGCACTCAAAAGGCGAGAGCCCAGGGCCAGCGCGCCCAGACGCCTGCTGCCTGAGGCCACACTTGTCCTGGGGACTCCGGGGGCTCTGGACGTGGGGGAGGGGAGGTTCCAGGCTGTCCTCTGGCATGAGAGACTAGTTCAGTGACAGCTGTGTGGGGAAGGGGCTCGCCTTCCTCCAGTGACACGGACAGGTGTGAGCCGGCCAGAATTGGCAGAGAGCGCGAGGCCAGCCGACAGTTCACCTCCGACGTCAAAGCAGACAGAAAGGGGGACCCTCATCAGCCTGGCCTCCCTCGGGGACGTCGGATGATCTAAAAAGGACTTAGCAGGCCAAAGGGACTGGGATTTAGCTGAGTTGGTTGAGCACTGCACCATAGTCTCAGGTCCCGAGGTCAATTCCCAGAACCGCAAAAATGGGAGAAGGACCTGGCAATCCACTCCCAAGGCAATCCCGAAACAGTCAGCCATTGAAAACACTGTGAGGGTCGCTATGAGTCGGATACCGACTGGAGGGCACCTAACAACAACAACAACAACAACAAAAGCAGGCCGAGGGCAGAGCTGTTCCCAAGCATATGCAAGGTCCTAGTTTTGCACCCCAGCACTACAAAAAATTAAATGAAATTTAAATTTAAATAAAGGCTGTGGCAAGCTGGGGTGTAGCTCAGTAGTAGAGTGCTTGCCCGGCATGGACAAGGCCCTGGATTCCATCCCCAGCGCCCCACACACATGCGCGCGCATGCACTTACACACCCCACACCTAGCGCTGTGTGCCTCTCCTTGGGACAGAAGCTCCCAAGGGAAAGCACAGGCTGACGGCAGCATTCAGGCCACAGAGGAGCAGCCGTCCTTGCGTGGCCTGCCTTGGGCCATGGGCCCGCTTTGCACTTTAACCCGTGTGACGGTTGAAGCTCGGCCGACGACTGCAGCTGCCCAGTGTGGCTCTGCGTTCAGATCGGCCCAGGCTCACCAGCCGCCCCGACCTTGGCCATGACCCCCACACTGCTGCCTGTGCTTTGGATCCATTACTGAGTTGGTGGCTTCCGTCAGGGTCTTGCTCGTCGAGCCAGTGACTCGGGGGTCGTCCTGCGTCCTTTGTCAAATGCTCACGGCCTCTCGGGGTCAGCAGCACCGCACGAGGCCCGGCAAAGGGGTGAGCTCAGAGCTGGGCCCCTGGGAGCTGGGTGCAGCTCCTTTGCATGTGTAATGTCATAAACTGCAGCCCTGATCCGCTCGCTAATGGAAACGTAATGCAATTGGGTTGTCTTCACTGGGAACGTAATCTAATCGGGGAAGACAGAGAACAAGGAAAGATACAGCATCACGAGCCCTCACTGCCGCAGACCTTCCTGGGTGTTGGTGGGGGAGAAAGAAAGCAAAACAACATAGCAGGATCTCAAGCACCCCCAGGCACAGCTGGAAAGTGGGTGCTCTGCTTCCTTTTTAGCTCAGTATATATATATGTGGGGCTGGGATTTAGCTCAGTTGGTAGAGCGCTGGGCTGTAGTCTCTGAGATCCCAAGTTCAATTCCCAACACCGCAAAAATGGGAGAAGGACCTGGCAATCCACTCTCAAGGCAATCCCCAAACAGTCAGCCATTGAAAACCCTATGAGGATAGCTATGAGTCGGATACCGACTCAACGGCACCTAACAACAACATATATATGTGTGTGTATGTGTGTGTGTATATGTGTGTGTGTGTACACACATATACACACATACACACATATGTGTGTGTGTATAACACACACACACACACACACACATATTTTTTTTGTGTGGTACTGGGGGTTGAACCCAGGGCCTCGCGCTTGCATGTTCTGCAAGTGCTGGACCACTGAGCTGCACCCCTAGCGCATTGTTCTACTTTTTTGAGACGAGGTCTCACTAAGTTACGCAGACTGCCTCTGGTCTCGAACTTGTGATCCTCCTGCCTCTGCCTCCGTAGCCACTGGGATTACAAGCGTGCGCCACTGTGCCCTGCTAAATACACGCGACTTTTAAGTGACCTGAGGAGTGCTAGCCAGCACCATGGGCCAGTGGAGGGGGCCCAGCTTGGGGGCCAGAAGCGCCTGCATGGCTTTGTGAATCCCGGCCCGCTGCTGTTGTAAAGATGCCACCATGAGACCTTTTGTGCCTGCCGCACACCCTTCTTCTGAGTTGTTCAGATGCGCTTTCCTGGGAGAAGCAAGAATTTTTGCAGGCGGCCATGCTGCAGCACTTCCAAGCCATTCTGTTGGCTTGACAGCTTTGGCTCAGTTGCCCTTCCAAAGAACTTTATGAAGTTATAATTTTGCCAGCACCATAAGAAAACATTGATTTCTCCGGGCACGGTGGCGCACGCCTGTAATCCCACCGGCTCGGGAGGCGGAGGCAGGAGGATCGAAAGTTCAAGACCAGAGGCAGTCTGGGTAACTTAGTGAGACCCTGTCTCAAAAAGTTAAAAAAAAAAAATGGGCTGGGGGTGCAGTTCAGTGGTCCAGCACTTGCAAAGCATGCAAGCATGAGGCTCTGGGTTCAACCCACAGTACTGCAAAAAAAAAAAAAAAAGAAAGAAAGAAAAAGAAAAAACCAATATCTTCATTGGTTGGGGAGCTCTGGGTTTGTGTATTCTTATTTTTGCAGGTAGAAATAAGATTTCTGGAGCTGGGCAGGAAGGTTGTGAGTTCCAGGCCAGCATGGACTACGTAGAAAGACTCTGTCTCAAAAAACAAAAAACAAAAAATCAGTCAGTCAATAAATATTTTAAAAAGAAATGCTATTTCTGCTTCTATTTTAATTTGCACAGCCTTGGTTTATCAGGAAGGTTTAGCTGGTTTCCTATAGTTTTGGGCACTTCATTTTTTCTTAGTGCAAATTACAGCACCACAACCTTTCCTGTTTGTTCTTTGAGTCAATGGGTTTTTGCTTGTTTTCTTGCTTGCTTGCTTTCTCCCTTCGTTCCTTCCTTCTTCCTCCCTCTGTCGCTCCTCCTTCCCCCGCTCCCCTTTCCCTTGTTCCTTCCCCCTCCCTTCTTTCCTTCCTTCCTTCCTTCCTCTGTCTCTTTCTTTTTCTTTCTTTCTTTCTTTCTTTCTTTCTTTCCTTCCTTCCTCTGTCTTTCTTTCTCTTTCTTTTTTCTCTTTCCTTCCTTCCTTCCTTCCTTCCTTCCTTCTTTCTTTCTCTCCCTCCCTTTCTTTTTTCCTTCCTTCCTCTATCTCTTTCCTTTTCTTTCTTTCTTTCCTTCTTTCTTTCCCTCCCTCCCTCCCTCTCTCTCTCTCTCTCTCTTTCTTTCTTTCCTAGAGCAGTTTTAGTTTCCACCAACATCAAGAGAAAAATACAAAGATTTCCCCTATAGTAATTGGAGGTATTTCTAATCTTTAGCAAATCTGGGAATCCTGTAGACAGCAGCTACTTGCCATTGGGTTCTAAATATTTTCTCCTCTTGTTTCAGCATGTTTATTTTGGTGATACCTCTTTTGCCTGTTGTGCTGAGCTCGTGAGCTACTTGGGCCCGCTCCAACACACTCCTCAGGCTCTGACACGGCTGGGTTTGGCCTCGGTCCTACCTGATCCACAAAGTCAATTGTCTCTTTTATGAGAGACTCACGTGGCCACATACTCTGTTCTGTTTCTTTTTAGTTGCTGTGTTTTGAAATAGCGTGTATCTTCTTAACATAGTGGGTGGTTGCATTAAGATATGAGTTAAGATTTCTTCGTGAGGATGTGGCTCAGTGGTAGAGCGCGTGCTCGCCACGCCCAGAGCCCTGTGCTTACTCCTCAGCACACACACACAACTCCCTTCCCTCACAACTCTCCGCTTGTTAAGTAACGTTTCCTACCCGTTACTCTTGCTAAGCTCCGTTTAACACGTCACACCTCCCTGTCTGCATTGGACTCTATTTCCATTCACTTTCCTTACGTTTTGGGATCCTGTCCCATCATTTAAATCACCATGGCTTTACGGTATTTTCTATAATTTACAAGGCCTCTTGTTGTTGTTGTCAGGTGCCGTCAAGTCGGTATCCGACTCATAGCGACCCTGCGTACAACAGGAGAAGCTCTATCGTCAGTGCTTCTCTGCTGTTCATAGGGTTTTCAATGGCTGATTGTTTTTTGGGAGTGGGTTGCTGGGTCCGTCTCCCAAGCCTACAGCACCTGGTGTTCCCAGGCGGTCTCCCATCCAAGTACTAACCAGGCCTGACCCTGCTTGTTGTTGTTGTAGGTGCCGTCGAGTCGGTATCTGACTCATAGCGACCCTCATAGGGTTTTCAATGGCTGCCTGTTTTGGGATTGCCTTGGGAGTGGATTGCCAGGCCCTTCTCCCATTTTTGCATTGCTGGGAATTGAACTCTGGACCTCAGAGACTGCAGCGCAGCGCTCTACCCACTGAGCTAAATCCCAGCATGACCCTGCTTAGCACGTTCCATTTTCATCATATTTTCGTTATGTCTCACTTTCTTTGCTGTATTTTCTGCCTGTTTGTTCAGAAGAACTTAAGAACTGTCTTTGCCGACTTCCATAAAGTCATTGAGATTCTAGCCGAGATGACCAGTCATCTGTCCATCAAGGTGGGAATCACTATGTCTGCAAGGGGCTGGGATTGAGCTCAGTTGGTAGAGCGCTGCGCTGCAGTCTCTGAGGTCCCGAGTTCAATTCCTAGCACCACAAAAATGGGAGAAGGGCCTGGCAATCCACTCCCAAGGCAATCCCGAAACAACCAGCCATTGAAAACCCTGTGAGGGTCGCTATGAGTGGGATACCGACTCGATGGCGCCTAACAACAACAACAACATGTCTGCAAGAGTCACCTTCCTGAGGAAGCAGGGACACCCGTTGTCCTGAGGGTTGGCAGCTGGCCTAGTTTGACTGACACCGGGTTTAACTAAAACTCCTTTTTTGTTTGTTTGTTTGCTTGCTTGCTTGCTCTTTGAGACAGGATCTCGCTATGTAGCCCAGGCTGGCCTCCCACTTGAGATCCTCCTGCCTCTGCCTCCTGAGTTCTGGGATTACAAGTGTGCACCCCGCCGCCTGGCTTTCCAACCAGAACTCTGGAGACCTAGAGATCTCTAACATGGACAGACTCATTGAGCCCTTTTACGGATGCTGGCTCAAAAGAAAAGACTGGTCTCGGGACAAGAGCCCATACCTACCAGTGGCAGGAAATATCTGTAGCAGCTGGAAATAGGTGGAGGTCAGAGCTGCGCGCACATCTGGGGAAGGAAGGCATACAATTTACAGCATTGGCTATGGAGAAGAAGGGCGTCATTATGAACAGAGTGGGGAAAGGAATCACACAAACTGGGGAGAGCTTTGGGATAAGAGGGCCGTCCGGAAGGGGTGATTTTGTCTCTGGCTCAGTTGGGGTTGAAGGCAGGATACGGTGGCTCATAATGGGCATGTTAAAACTGAAATGTGAAGCGGGAACATGTTATGCGGCTGTTTTTGTTGTTAGGAGCTGGGGAGTCAGATCCAACTCATAGCGACCTTAAGTACAGCAGAATGAAGCACTACCCAGTACTGTCATGCACACGATTGTTTGATATTTGAGCCCATTGTTGCAGCCACTATGTTTCTTCTCATTTTGAGTTGTGCCACATCATACAATGGAGGTCCCAGGGGCCTTACTCTGTTTCCATCATTAAGGTCAACTCTACTTTGAGGAAGCAACTCTTCCTCAGTTGTTTATTGAATGCCTTCTAGCCTGGGGGGTTCATTTTCCGGCACTATATTTGACAGTGCTCCTCTGCTATTCATAGGGCTTTCAATGGCTGATTGTTTCAGGGTTTGGCTATTGGGTCCTTCTCCCTAGTCCGTCTTAGTCTGGAAGCTCAGCTGCAACCTGTCCACCATGGGTGGCCCTGCTGGTATCTGAGATACCAGTGGCATAGCTTTGAGCATCACAGCAACACACAAGCCCCCACAGCATGACAAGCTGGGGGACCGAATGCAGGGTAACTTGAATTCCTGCTCCCAGGCTGTTGTCACTCATAATTTGGCTTACAGTAAACTACTTCTTATTTCCTTTAAAGGAAACTTTTTTTTAGAAAACAAAGCAAGGATGGAAGGAAGGCTTGCCTCTTGTTCTCAGCCCTTGGCTCGTAGCTGGTGGGCTGATTAACCTCTCTTATCTCTCCAACCCTCCGTTCTCTGACTCTTGTAATTAAATCTAGGCGTTTTAGAATTCTTCTCTTATCAGTTATTACCTCAGATACTGCTTGTTGACAATTAGTAGAAAAGCCATCTGGGGCCAAGCACGTAGCTCGGATGGGACCCTGGCGTGAATCCTGCTGGCCCCATGCGCTTAAACTCTGCGGGCCTGGGCACTGTCTCACGAAATGAACATGCCCGTGTTTGCTTGCATGGCACGTCACAGTCTTCCTTTCTGTTTCCTCCGTCAGGTTTTAGGATTAGGATCACATTTGCCTAATGGAATATATATTTGAGCTGACCTCTGGCCATGATGTCAGGGTGGGAAAGAATTTGTGAGGTGAGAATTGCTTATTGTTTAGGAGTCTGAATTAATTGAGCCAGGCGCGGTGGCGCACGCCTATAATCTCAGTGGCTCGGGAGGCGGAGATGGGAGGATTGCAAGTTGGAGACCAGAGGCAGTCTGTATAATTTAGCAAGACCCTATCTCAAAAAAGTAAAAAAAAGATGGGCCGGGGGCGCAGCTCAGTGGTCCAGCATTGGCAGAGCATGCAAGCGCAAGGCCCTGGGTTCAACCCCCAGTACCGCAAAAAAAAAAAAAAAAAAAAAAAGAAGTCTGAATTAATTCACCACTAAAGCCATCAGATTTGGATGGTTTGGGGATTTCCTTCTCCAGTTTCTTCCTTCCCAATTCATTTATGTTAACCATTTCTTGCCTTCGTGTTTGTATTTCACCTGTGTTTATTTGGACTGTATCCTTCAGGTTTCTCAGTTCACCAAAACATAATGATGCAGAGTATTCCTTCAACTGTTTAACCTCCTATACATTCATGTTGATGTCTCCATTTTTGCTTTCCTTTTCTTTCTTTTTTTTTTTTTCTTTGTTTAGATGACACCTCACTCATTAAAAGGAAATGAGAGTTGGGTGCAATGGCTCATGCCTGTCATCCCAGCAAATCAGGAGGCTGAGGCAGGAGGATCACCTAGTTTGAGGCCAGAGGCAGCCTGCATAACTTAGTGAGACTCTGTCTCAAAATAAAAAAAATTTTAAAGGGACTGGTAGTGCAGCTCAGTGGTAGAGCCCAATGAGGCTCTGATTCAGCCCCTCAGTACTGCACGCAAGAAAGAAAGAAAGAAAAGAAAGAAAGAGAGAGAGAGAGAGAGAGAGAAAGAAAATAAGGAGGCCAACCATTGCATTGACTAAATGTGAACATTTTTAGTCTTTAGAGAATAGGCTGGATTTTACAGAGCAGTGGCTTTCTTTTTAAATGTCTTTTGTTTGCTTTCCACTTTTTATTTTTTAAAAAAAGATCTTTGCTTCTTTCCTAAGACTTAGTTTTGATGCTTAGTACATTTTTTCTCACTTTTTAGCATAATAAAGGCATTTAAAGCTGTGATGTTTTTCCCTAAGGACATTATTCATTACATTCTATGGATGTTGATGTGTTGGGCTTTTTAAATTGCATTTTCTTTATGAAGTCCTCTAGTTACTATCTTCTTGACTTTCTTCCTAAGGCCATCTGTTTCCTTGTTTGTTGTTGTTGTTAGATGCCATCAAGTAGGGTCCAAATCGTAGTGACCCTATGTACAACTGAATGAAACCCTCCCCAACATTGTGCCATGCCTGGCACTGTATCAGTGCTTCTCTGCTATTCATAGAGTTTTTAGTGGCTGATTGTTTTGGGAGTGGGCTGCCAGGTCCGTCTCCCAAGCTTACAGCACCGGGTATTCCCAGATGGTCTCCCATCCAAGGACTAACCAGGCCCAACTCTGTTTAGCTTCTGAGATCTGATGGGATCGGACACCAGTGTGGTTCATCTGTTGATATGTTTCCTTTGGCAAATGTATTTTAATTCTTGCAGGTTCAGTTCTTAATCTCTTCTCTTGATGTAGGGAGAGGTTGTTGTTTTTATAGAGTTGAATAATTTCTGCTTTTGTATTTTCATTGAGATTTCCTTTGTGACCTAGTATCTAATGACCTTTTGTGAACACACAGATACATGAAGATAAAGTATGTTCTCTATTTGTTATATTTAATTCCTACCCAAACAAGCATTAACTCTACATTGTTGTGTTATTCATGTCCTTTATGTGTTTCTGATTTTTTTTCTGTACTCGATGGAATATTAGTCTTCAATTCTAATCATTTTATCATTTCTACTTTATTTTTTTTGTTGTTGTTAAGTGCCATCAAGTTGAGTCCAACTCATATCAACCCTATGTACAACAGAAAGAAACACTACCTGACACTTCCATACACACGATCTTTTTTATATTTAAGCCTATTGTTGCAGACACTGTGTCAATCCATGTAGTTGAGGGTTTTCCTTTTTTCACTGACCTGCCACTCTCTCAAACATGATGTCCTTCTCCAGAAATTGGTCCCTCCTGATAACATGTCCAAAATACATAAGAAGTCTGGCCACCCTTGCTTCCAAGGAGCATTCTGGTTACAGTTCTTATAGGACAGATATGTTGGTTCTTTTGGCAGTCATGGTATATTCAATGTTTGTCTCCAGCAGTTATTTACTTATACATTTTGTTCTGTTTTTATAGCATTTACATTTATTGTAATTCTGCTGTCAGCAATGCCTCTTATCATATCTCTTCTTATCACATAATTGGTTTTGCTTTAAGTTATGCTTTGATCATATTAACACTGAAATCTCAGCATTTCAGCTACTTGGTGTTACTTCCTCTCTTTCATCTGCCTGTATATTTCTGTTTTAATTGCCTCTCATGCACACTGCTTATTACTGGGTTTTTTTTTCCCAGAGCGCTGAGCCTTTTCACAATGGAAATGACATCACATTGTCCCGACCCAGGCACTCTATTGTTCATCGTCCTGATGTTTATCTTTCTCTGCTGTTTTGTTGTTGTTTTCTCTCTTTCCCTGTTGTTGAAATACAACATGTTTTCTCTTATAGGTGAGATTGAAATACTGGCAAGCAATTTTCACTCAACCAGCCATGAAGTGTGGCACACACATTTCTATGCCTCTGTTTTCTGCCTTGTCAAACTGTCGGGGTTTTGGTTCTAGCCTGGCTAGAGTTAGGGCCAAACCCTCAACATAAACACGTGACCGGTGTCGGGAAAGAAGGACCTCGGGAGACCTTCAGATGGTTGGAGAGGAACAGGGAAGGTTTATTGGGGTGCTCCCCTTATGGAGAGCAAGGAGCAGGCAGCCCCTATAGAGCAAGGCTCTACCCCTTTAAGTGCTGGCTGTAGGCCTGCAGCATGGAATGCTGCAGGCTCAGTGCTGGTACAGCTCAGCCTGAAAGGCACAGCCACAGCCGCTGGTGTTCAGTTGAGGTCCGATGGTCTTGACTCTCGCGGCTCGCCTTCTTTACCCCCCTCCTTCCCAAGGATGGGAGGAGTTGGGAGGCTCTTCGTGGCTTGCTAGATGCCTTTGGCTCTTCGGGGCCCCTGGGCTTGATCTCACTGGCTTGCTAGATGGTCTTGCTGGAGTAGGGAGCGCTGGTCCAGGTGATGAGGTTCAGGAGATGGTCAGGGAGGTCAGGATCGGTGGTGCTACAGGGATCATAGGGTGCAGATGGGGTCCAGGGGCCCTGCTTTTATAGGGTCCTGGAGGGGTCACATGGTGGGGTTCAGCCAATCGGGGCACACAGCTGGCAGGTACAGGGGGCAAACAGACATAACTGCCAAGTGGAGACAGTTACTACCTGCACAGTGGTGAAGGGAGCCAATCAAAATTATGGTGGTTGAGGCTGATCAAGCTGGCCGGGGGCCATCTTTGCTCCCTCGATGGGAGGGGCTGTTTTGAGTGAGTGAGATGAGCCCTGGGGTCAACTAGGGGTCAGCCCCTCAAGCTGTCGTGAGGGACCCTAGCTGAGAGATAGTATTTTAAAAATCCCCAACAGTCAAACCCCACACCTCAGCCCCGTCTGTGTGACAGAGCAGGAATCTGGATTTGCGGCTCTTTCCCCTGCCCTTCCAGCCCCTTCCCTCCCCACCCTCTCCTCCACCCCGCTGATTGCCTTCTAAAGCCCACTTCTTCCTCTGTCCTCCATTTAGCTGGGTTTTGTTTTTTGCACCCTGTGTTTTTCAGACAACCACGCATTCACCAGGGACAACCCAGGCTCTGAAGGGGCCTTTGTTTACCTATCTTAGCAAATGGGTTGTTAACTCAAACACGCCCTCTTATTTTTAACGCCATCATTCTCTTTCACACGGGCCCTCGTGTAAAGTAGGTCCTGGAAACGAGCTATGTGATCAGGGCCTTCACAGAATTCACATTTTCTAAGGCGTTTCCTGCTGCCTTTGTGCATCAGCGACCACTTGGCAGAATCATGAACCTCCAAGAAGCTGCCTCAGTCTCTGAAGTTCTGAGGCTCGCAGTCCCTTGTCTGAAGAAGACAGAAATGACTGATTTGTACAGGTGTGTAAGCTGGCCCCTCCTCTCCAGCCCGGTCTCTAGCAGTGCGGATTTCCGTGTAAAATGTTTACTGTGACGAGGGCTTCATTGAACCTTGGGGGCTTTCGCACACGCTGCAGTTGCCAGCACTGGTCCTCGATGGGATGGGACCGGCAGTGCTCATCACACCATCAGCTGGGGCTCCGCACCTGGTCCCTCCGCATCTTCCTCTGCCCCTTGTTCCTCCACCATGACTGTGCACTTTGTTTAGTTCTTCATCAGATTTCACACCTAGTGCCTACACCCTTTCTGGATACGTTTTTCCATGGCACTTCATTTTTATTTTTGGCCTTGTACTCTTCCTGAAGCGCTTGCTGCTTGCGGTGTTTCAATGGCTATTAATGGGCACTAATCATACTGAGGGCTGGGATGTCGCTCAGTTGGTAGAGCGCTGTGCTGCAGTCTCTGAGGTCCCGAGTTCAATTCCCAGCACCACAAAAATGGGAGAAGGGCCTGGCAATCCACTCCCAAGTAAATCCCAAAACAGTCGGCCATTGAAAACCCTATGAGGGTCGCTATGAGTCGGATACTGACTCGACGGCAAATAACAACAACAACAACAACAACAACAATCATACTGAGACAAGTTAAAGTTCCCTTTACCCCTCAGCCTATTGTTATTGTTAGGCGCCATCGAGTCGGGTCCAACTCATAGTGACTCGATATAGAACAGAATGAAACACTCCCCGATGCTGTGCCATGCCCGGCACTATGTCAGTGCTTCTCTGCTATTCATACAGTTTTCAATGGCTGATTGTTTCGGGAGTGGATTGCCATATCCTCCGAGTTTTGCGGTGCTGGGGATGGAACCTCGGGCCTCGGAAAGCGCAGAGCAGCGCTCTACCAACTGAGCTAAGGGATATTTTAACTCTAGGAGGCCAGATTTCCAGCATAGTGGGGTGGAGGGTGGCCCCATGGGGAAGAGACTTGAGGACCAGGCGCAGCGTCAGGGTGGGGGCCCGAGCCTGGTGTTTGTCTGAGGAGGCCTGGGGGTGGCAGCTGGTGGCTGGTCAGTGAGGAGCAGCGCTGGGGGGGGCTGGGGCTCCTCCTGGGGACGCTGCTGGGGGGCAGTGAGCAACAGCAGGGATGGCGGCCTGCAGGGCCAGGGCCCGGGCGTCCTCGTGGGTGCAGGAGAGCCCCGCTGGAAACAGGCACCTGGAAGGGACAGCAAAACAGACGGGGGCACAGACTCCGGCGCCTGGGTGGAGGCTGCCTGTGCCAGGGCCCCTGGGCCACTCCCAGGACCGCAGGGAAAGCCATCAGCAGGCGGCATGGGCACCTGAGCCCAGGCCCCAGCTGGCCCTCGCCAGGTGTGTCTGAGGCTCTGTAGGTCCCTGACGTACTTGTTTCTTGGTGTCCTTGTCCACTGTTGCCTGGGCTCCTCCTTGGGCCAGACCTGTGTCCTGGATGGCTCTGAGCGCCGCCGAGATCAGCCAGAGTCCCTTCTGGGTTGCAGTGGCTCCCGGTGTGCTGGCGCATTCAGACACGGAGCAGATGGACACAGGTCCACGAGAGCAGGGCGAGGTGCTGCCGGGCCCAGGGAAGGGCGCCTGTCCCTGCCTGTGTGGGGGTCTCCTCTGACAGGTTAGACAAGTGCACCATGGGACTCTGGGGGGCTTCAGAACCCAGCGCTGGGTTTAGCTCAGCAGCCACTTGCTGGGGACGTGGCAGGCACGTGGCTGAGGGTGCTGGCTACAGAGGACTCACAGGAGAGATAAGGACCTTCTCGGCCCTCCTACAGCCTCTCCCAGCCCCCTCACCTGCCCCTCGTCCTGTCCAGGTCTCCGCTGGGGGAGGAGATGCCATTCCAGCCAGCTAGTCAGTGTGGTTCCTGCAGGACCATGGCGCCAGCGGGTTTCTGCCTCAGTTCCTGGGTGTCACCTGGGGCCCTGGGCAGTTCTTGCTGCACATGCTGTCCCTGGGGGCTGGGCTGGCTCCCTGGCAGGGTTTACATCCTTGGACCAGGACCAGGTCTCCCCGAGTGCCCCTGAAACCAGCCTGGTGTCCTGCAACGCTTTGGGACAAATGCAACGCTTTGGGCTTCTCTCACTGCTCCCTGAGTGCCAGGCCCCACGGAGTCCCGTGTGTGAATCCTGTCTCCTCACCAGCTCTCGGGGGCTCTGCTGAGGTAGGGGAGGCAGAAGCTGAGCATCACCTGCCAGATGGGGTTTCCAGCGCTTCCATCCAGACTCAGATGCCCCTCATAGCCGTGGCGACCTACCCAGGGAGTGGCAGCCTCAGGGTGTCAGCCCACTGGGGACATGAGCTAGGATTGTCCCACCTACTGGATTCTTTCTTTCTTTCTTTCTTTCTTTCTTCCTTTCTTTCTTGGAAATTTTTAATGTACACCTTAATGTGATTGATTCTGACATGCTTTTCATTGTGACATCTCCATATATGCATTTTGTTGTACATTATTCATATAGGTTCCCCCTTACCCTCTTGTACGCTTCCTCCCTGCGTCCCATCCGCCCCCATCAAAGACTTCTCTACCATTTACTTGTCTTTTTATGGTGATATTTTTCTACATATCCTTGGGTTCCAGTTCTGTTTAAGATAGAAACTTTTTCTGTAGTGAACTTTCTTTTTACCTTGTCAGAATTCTTACATGCATTTTCTAGACCATCTATAACAATGCCATTCTTAGCTTTTTTTCCTCTCTCTTTTATTATATAGATCCTTTTTTTTTTTTTTTTCAGTACTTACAGGTTGGGGCTTGAACCCAGGACCTTGCACATCCTTTGCAAGTGCTCTACCACTGGGCTGCACTGCCTGCCCACTCTTTTTAATTTTTTTTATCTTGAGGTAGGGTCTCGCTAAGTTACACAGGCTGCCTCTGTCCTTAGCCTGCAATCCTCCTGCCCTTGCCCCCGGTTGTTGTTGTTGTTGTTGTTAGGTGCCATCGAGTCGGTATCCAACTCATAGCGACCCTCTGTACAACAGGGGAAACACAATTGTCAGTGCTTTTCTGCTGTTCATAGGGTTTTCAATGGCAGATTGATTTTTGGGAGGGGGTTGCCATGTCCTTCTCCCAAGCCTACAGCTTCTGGTGTTCCCAGGCGGTGTCCCATCCAGGTACTAACCAGGCCCGACCCTGCTTAGCTTCTGAGATCTGACGGGATCAGATGCCATAGGGCTACAGCTGCGCACATCTGGCCCCCGGAGTCACTGAGATTACAGGCCTGAGTCACCGCACCCAGCTCCCCCGCCCTGCCTTGCCCACAGGCTCCAAAAGGGTTGGACTGGGATGGAGGGAGAGGGGTGCAGAGGACGTGGGTGCCACCTGGATGGGGGCAGGGAGTTGGTGGGAAGGTGGTGGGGCAGCCAGGGCAGGGCCCTGCAGTGGAGATCAAGGGATTGGCCAAGGCCTCACCAAGCCGGAGGGTCTCTGCGAGTCCTGCGGGCTCAGGGAGATGAAACGCCTCTTGGGCAGAGAGCGCCAAGCTGTGGGGTGGCGCCCTGAGGCTGGGGTGCAGGGAGGGCAAGAGGAAGGGCTCCTTTCCAACCTCACGGGGCGTCCCTAGGGTGATCGCCTCCAAATATAGCGTCCCGGCTGTCATACTTAATCCAGGGATTTGGACCGTGTCACACTCATGTCTCCAGAAGTGTGGGAGCCTGGGAGCCCGGTGCAGTCCTGCGGTCTCCACCCACCACTCAGCCATACAGCTGGGCTCAAGGTCACCCCGGACCTGATGGTCCTCACGGGAGTCCCAGGAGACCTCCTGGGGGCTGCAGCCTGGCTGGGGGTCACGTGTGCCTGGCACACAGTGCCAACAGCTGGATGATCGGTCACCATGCCCTGCGTTCTCAGACCACAGGGCGGGGATCACTGCGGCTCAGGGGAGCCCCTGGCCTGGCAGCTCAACACAGCCTGTGACTTCACCTCGGATGCCCACTGAATTTTAACGAGGTGCCCAGCAGCCAGTTCCTGCCTGAGCCTGTTCTCAGGGCTGGCCCTGTGCCCGCCCTCCTGGAGGGGCCTCTGTATCGGGAGCCTGGCTTGGCAGCTCCGGGCCCTGTCTGCGCCAGAGCTGGAGGCGTGCGCAGCCGGCGATGGACTTAGAAACTCTCCCTTCCTCCCACAGTGGCGGAGGCACCCGCGCTTCTCCCCGCCTGAGCTCCCCAGCAGGAGCAGTGGCGGAGGCCAAGGGTCACGGAGCGAGGGGGTCAAGCGGCTGGGACACCCTCTCCCTCAGAGGGGCTGCATGGTGGGGACTGAGCCCATGCTGGTCCCATTCTGCACTGCCCCTGGGACCCCCACGGGTCACCTCACCAGGCTCCCAGGCCTGCAGCGGGACAAGGAGCCGGTGCAGCAGGACTGGTGTGAGGTCACCATGGAAGTCGGTCTCGGTGCTTCCTGTCCAGGCACGGGCAGAGGAGCCGGGCCTTCAGCCTTCTCGGGGACGCGGCGTGTGGTCCTGAGAGGGCAAGGCCGCCGTGGAGGTGGGGGCGTCTTCTGGCCCACGTGGGCCCCCACTTACGTGCTTGTAGTTATCATGGGGCATCTGTCAGCCCAGGGTGCAGCATACATCCACTGACCCATCTGCCTCAGTTTCCCTCTTGGGCCTGTGTTCTCTCTGTGTCTCCCGCCAGCCCCTGGGCAGGCCACATTAGAAGGCTGTCAGGGCCCAGCAGTCCCCAGGTGGGGCCAGGTATTTGAGCCACGCCCTCCCTGTGGCCCAGAGGTACTCTCGGGGGACCACTGGGCTGGGTCATTAGCTGCATAAGGCAAGAGTGTGACCCTGTCCTCCGAGCTGTTTCACTCTCCAGAAACATAAGAGAACACCTGTGCCCCTGGCTGGCAGAAGGCCCCTTGGCTTGGCCCTGAGGTCCAGGCATCACCTCAGGGTCTGACCCACTGGCCTCCCCTGGGCTGCCCGCCCCTCCACACAGCGCCACACTGGCCCAGCACCACACAGCAACCCAGTGTCCCATCCTGCCCGGGGCCTGCCAAGGTGGAGGCCACCGCCCCGGAGGGTCACCTTCCTAGCCCACATGGTCCGGCAGAGCCTGCAGATGGCAGCTGCTGGGCTGTGGAGCTCAGGGCTGGGCCCCTGTCTCTGCCCCCCAAGGTCAGCCTTCTGCCTGGACAGAGGGCAGGTGTGAGGGCTGGCCCAGTGGGGGACTGCACTGGGCTCTCTGGGGAACCTCAGGAACATATACTGTCTATCACTGCTGGGACAGTGACAGGACTGTCTCTTCCCTCAGGCTCCCAGGAAAATGCCTTTACTAAGCTGTCAGAGCCAGCAGTCGTACCACTGTGGTGTCCGATCCCATCAGACCTCGGAAGCTAAGCAGGCTCAGGCCTGGTTAGTACTGGCCCAGCTGATTGTGCAGGCTGGACTGTGCTTCTGCGAGGGGTGTGTGCCAGCGAGCTTGGGACTCCCTGCCTCCATATCTTGTGTCCAGGCAGAAACTCCAGACGCCCCTGGGGCTCCTCTACCCAGCTGCCCACCGCCACCGCCCACCGCCAGGCTTGGGGATCAAGGGCCCGAGGGGTGCCTTGGAGGGCACTGGAATCTCAGCCAGCCCCGTCATTCTCCCCGCACCTCACTGTGTGCCTGCGGGGATACCGGGCGCCCCACGCAGAGCACCACCCAGGGAGGAAGGCAGAGAGCAAAGAGCAGCTGCGCCGCGGGGAAGGGGGCCTGGGTGGAGTGGGAAGTGTGAGCAGAGACAGGACCTGAGGGGCGATGCCCAGGACTTAGTCCACCCAGCTCAAGTCCACAGGGGCGGCCAGGCCAAGCATTCAAGGGCTGTGGGGCATGGGCTGGGAGGGTCCGGAGGGAGGAGAGCTGTGCCCAACCCAGCCTCTCCCACAGGCACTGCAGGGTAGAGCGAGCCTCCACAAATCCCCAGAAGGGGCTCGGGGAACAGGTGACACTCACTGGCCTTGGGGAGGTGTAGGGAAAAATTGGGAGGAAATTGGCCAAAACCCTAAAACTGGGAAAACTGCTTTTGAAGATCTGGTTTGTAAATTAGAAATCTAGGGAAAATGAAAGTGACTTGGTTGGACATTTGTACAAAACCCTTCACAAATTCCCCCGAACCTGATTGGACAATTGGACTCAAAGCTGATTGGCTCAGGGCATTCCGTGGGCAAACTATATAAGGACCTGCACTGCTGCAGCTCGTCCTTTTTTCTCTTTTTTTGCTGGGCCTTCGACCACCAACAAGGAAAGACTTTTGCCTGGACCATCGATGAGGAAACAACTCTCTCCGCTCTCTGGCCCTGACCTTCGGTGAGGAAAGAACACTCTCCCACAGAGACTATCAACAAGGAAAGAACTCGCTCTCCGTCTGATCACCGACGAAGCAAGAACTCTCTCCTCATGACCACCAAGACCACCAATATGGGTGTTTGCCCCTGGAAGGCAAAAGCACTCGTGGCTTTTCCTTTCTCCCATCTCCGCCAGCGTCCTGAGGGCCACAGGAGTCCGCACCCCTCACCTGAGGGTCCCGAGTGAATTGTGTTTAGTATCTGTGTGCGTGGCGGCACCGCCTGTCCAAACATCCGGGCCAGACCAGGAGGCGCGCGCCCCACAGGGAGGCAGACAAGAAGGAGGCAGAGCAAGAAGGGCAAGGCTAGTTCAGTGCATTGAGTTCAAGGCCCAGAGGTTCCCTGTATGACCGGGGCTGTGGGCCAGCACTCGGGTTCAATGCCTTTGGGAGCACTGATTCCCAAGGGTTCCCAGGCACCCTCAGGACCTTTCCTGTGCTACGGGTGACCCCAATGCTCCACGCTTCCTAAGCCCATGGAGGCCAGAGCCCTGTTTGAAAGTCTTCCTCTTCAGACTGTTCTGGGGAGCCAGGTTCTTCAATCCAGAAGAGGGAATCTGAAAGAGCAAAAGAGAAGGGAGGACAAAAGCCGGGGCCCAGTGTGGTAAGGAGGTGACGCCCCGTCTCCGCTTCCATCGTCCCAAGGGCCGCAGTGGCCTTGCTCCCTGCAGCCTCTACCATTGGCCGGTGAGCCCTAAACTGCCTGTGAGCCACGCATGAGGAATGTTGCCGCCTACACAGCAGACAAGAAGCCGGCACCACTTCCATGTCTTCCTCTTGCCACCTTCAACCCTCCCAGGATTCTCCGTCCATCCTTTATGACAGCCTCCGTTTCCTAAGAGACAGGCCCTTGGCACTTGCAGAGCATGCAAGTGCAAGGCCCTGGGTTCAACCCCCAGTACTGCAAAAAAAAAAAAAAGAAAGAAAGAAAAAAGAAAACCCTATGAATAGCAGAGAAGCAGTAACAAAAGTGTTTCACCTGTTGTAGGTAGTGTCTCTATGAGTCGGATACCAACTCGACAGCACCTAACAACAACAATGTGTCAGATGTTCCTATTGTACAATGTAAGCAGATAAGCTGTGAGGTGACCTTGGGGAAGGTCACCCTAAAATATTGATTTGCAGCAGCCATGCTGCCAATTTCAGAGCTGGCCTAGCACAGTGCTCTGGTGTCCCAGGCCAGCAGAGATGCATAAGGACTTGGAACACCCAGCGCACATGGCTGTCTTTCTCAACGGCGGGTTGAGGGACGTCTGCTGGTACCGGGTCCTTCTTCCCCAGTGCTGGCTGCAAGCCCTAGGGGAGCAGCCACTTGAGGTGAATTCCAGGAAGAACTGAGAGTGAATAATCCCACAAACTAAAGTACAGGTACAAAGTAAGGCACACCTAGGAAAGAAAATGCCTCTTTACGGGGAGCTGATATGACAGAAGCATGGAGAAAGGCCCTTTGGAGGAAGTGACACGTAAGTGAGGGAGGAGCAGATTCCCCATGTGACGACTGGGGGTAAGAGCCTTCCAGGTAGGAAGACTAGCATGTGCAAAGGTCCTGAGGCAGCATCATTGACCCCTGTGGCTAGAGTGTGCCCTGTGGGTGGAGAGGCAGGGGCCACAGGGAGGTCTTTCAGTCCCACCCAGGTGTGTGGGAGCACTGAGGGGTGAAGTGAGAGTGGAGAGCTGTGGTGGGGGCTGAGCCCGTGGAGTGGAGGACTGGAGAACATGTGTGGGGTTTGATGGCACCCTGCCTCAGCGGCAGGGGCCAGGAATGCTAGGCTCCCTTTGTGCAGGTGAGTCACAGCAGCCCACCCAATCACTTCTGCCTTCTCCCAGCCAGTGAGGGGCCCTTAGCAGGAGGGACCCCTGAGAAAAGGGAACCCGAGAAAACCCAGAAGATGGACAAGGCTTCCAGCCCTCGGTCCAAAGTGTCCACCAAAGCCCCGGCTGGGGTGGGTGACGTGGGTGTGCAGTGTCACAGCCTGGGGTCCAGTGCGTGGCCGTCTCCTCCGGCAGGAGGCAGGGCACTGGGAGGAGGCTGGGAGCCACAGGGTGAGGCGGGCAGGGCTGAAGAGAAGGACCAGGCAGGAAGAGGGTGTGGGGCACACACCTCCTGGTCAGGCCCAGATGTTCAGATGGGCGGCACAGCATGCACACAGATAACTAAACACAAATCACTGGGGACCCTTGGGTGAGGGGTGCCGACTCCTGCGGCCCTCAGAAATGCCATTAGAGGGGAGAAAGGAAAAGCCTTGAGTGCTTTTCCCTTGTGGGGGACAAACACAGCTCTTTATTGCCTCTGCCCTTAGAAGGGCTGGGAGGAACCCAAACAAGTGCACAGCTATAACAAGCATTAGCAGCCTAAGTGCTGCAGTTCTATTGCTGCCTCAGGGGCAGCGGCAGCTCTTCTGCCTCCGGAACTGGGACCGGAGACTGTTCTCAGCTTTGGCCTCTTGGCGCTGGATCCAAGAGGCTTTCCTCAGCTTGCCTGTAGTCCATCTTTCCTTGAGAGCGCCGTCTAGTTGTCCTGGTCTCAGTGGTCCCGAAGAGAGATGCTTCTGTGTTGCCAGTTGAATCCAGAGAGAGTTCTTTCTTTGTTGGTGGTCAGAAAGAGAGAGTGAGAGCTCCTGCAGTGCAGCTCCTTTTATAGATGGCTCCAACCAATCAGCTTTGAGTCCTTTGTTTTCCAATTGTCCTATCAGGTTCAGGGGATTTATGAAGGGTTTTGTACAAATGTCCAATCAAGTTACTTTCGTTTTCCCTAGACTTCTAATTTACAAACCAGATCTTCAAAAGCCATTTTCCCAATTTTGGGGTTTTGTCAACTTCCTCCCAATTTCTCCCTACAGCAGGGCAGATGTGGGAGGACAAGGGAGGCCGCCATCTGGTGGCCATGTGCTGCCTGCAAATGCAGTGTCCTCAGAGTCTGAATTTCTCTGGTGTGTCTGTTTGTTTCTTTGAGGCAGAGTCTACGTAGCCCCTACTGGCCTGGAGCACCCTGTGCTGTCAAGCTCAGGATCCTCCTGCCTTAGCCTCCTGACTATTGGGATTACAGGCTGCACCACCACGCCCAGCTCTGGAGTAAGCTTTTTATAGAATTACACAAATAATGTATGCTTACTGTAGAAATTTTGGCTCAGTTGGTAGAGCACTGCTCTGCAGTCTCTGAGGTCCCTGGTTCAATTCCCAGCACCGCAAAAATGGGAGAAGGGCCTGGCAATCTACTCCCAAGGCAATCCCGAAGCAGTCAGCCATTGAAAACCCTATGAGGGTCGCTATGAGTCAGATACCGACTCGACGGCACCTAACAACAACAACAACAACAAGGAAGTAGAGATAAAAGAACCACAGGCTCATAGTCACAGCAGCACCTCTACAGCCCGGTCCCCTCCTACACATGCCATTCTGTGCTGAAACTACAGCTTTATGACAGTTGGTCAGATCTTTTATTCAACACCATAACGTATTTGCCCACATCTTCAGTTTCTTCCTAAAAATCATCTTAACAGCTCCATAATAGAACTCTCACAAATGCCTTTTCCATTTCCTACTGTTTGCTGCTGGTCATAATTGTAAATTTGCAACGAACAGCTTCTTCCCTCGCTTCTGCCCACATTTTATGTTTTTAACTGAGGACAGTTCCCAGAAAATGGGGTTCCTGGGGCAAAGGGCATCCGCGAGGTGGAAGTAATTGGTATATATGTTGCCAGGTTGCACTCAGGAAAACCAGGCCATTTATCTTGTTCCAGGAATAACGCCTGGGCCCGCCTCCTTGCCCAGACGCCCACAGCACTGTGCAGCCCCATTTTTAAGATGAGGGCTCTGTGGAAGTTTGCTTTTCTTCCACCCTTATTAGTGAGGCTGAACATTTTTTTCAGACGCTTATTATTCATTTCTATTTCCAGAAGACATGTTCTGCCAACCCCATGGGCCTCCCACCCGGCACCCTCCCGATAGGACCCCATGTCAGCTGGCATTCTGCCAAGCTCCTCAAGCCAGCCCCAAGTGGGTCCCCCAGAGGAGGGACCTCTGCTCTGGCTTCCAGCATGGTCCACCCCCCCCCCCCACAGTGTCAGAAGCTCCTGGAGCCACCAGGCCGTGAGCTGAGCAGGGTTGAGGGAGGCAGAGGTGCAGACACAGTCAGCCAAAACCCACAGGAGGCTCCCTCAGGGTTTCGGGGGCTCAGACCCACACTGCCCGGTCAGCTTTGTCTAAAGCTTAGAGGACCCTGGATGGACATGTGGTGTCCACCCACTAGGTGAAAGGGAAGAGGAATTGAGACGCTTGCAGGTGCTGGGTGCCCACCCTGTGGGCCTTTTCTTACTTAATTAGGCCCGGGGAGGAGACCAAAGAGTTAACAGACATGGTGAGGTGGCCAGGGCCACTCAGGATAAGGGGTGGGACATGATCCAGGCTGTGGGTGGCAGGACCCAGGCTCAGGCACTCCATGTTGAGGGACGGTAGAGGGACAGTTGCCACCTCAGGGTGTCCCCAGAGTTGGTGGCTCACCAGTGAGCATTGCTGGACATCGTTTCTTTTTTTTCTTTTTTTTGCAGTACTACGGGTTGAACCCAGGACCTCGCACATGCACGAGCACTGAGCTGCACCCTCACCCCCCTTTTTTTTTTTACTTTTTGAGACAGGGTCTCGCTAAGTTACGCAGACTGCCTCTGGTCTCAAACTTGCGATCCTCCTGCCTCCGCCTCCCGAGCCTCTGGGATGACAGGCGTGCGCCACCGCGCCCGGTGGACATCGTTTATTGTCAGCCGAAAGCCATGAACTGCAGGGCCTGGAGCCTTGACTTGGAGCCCAGAGGTCGGAAAACTCCCACTGTAGGTTCGGGAACATTCCAGGCCGAGTTTTCTTAAGGGCTGGAATAGCAAGCCTTAGCCTAAAAAGGATAATTACTCAGTCCCAGGCAGGCCGAAGATGCAGGAGTCAGGCAGCCAGTTTGTGACTATTTTGGGCCCCCGAGGGAGCACTGTGTTCTCTCAGCAGAAGCAGGCCCACCATCCGAGGGGAATTTCTTTCATCTCAGCGCTGCTGACAGCCCACAGCAGCCATCAAGGGCTTCAGCTGTCACTTCTGTATAAATAACCAGGAGGAAGTGGGCAGCCATCCACACACGAGGGGCGTTTTTAGCCGTGGGTGGCTTCCATCTAGAGGGCTAATGTATCAAGGAGAGGGAGGGCCTGGTCCCAGAATAGCCCGCCACACACTCAGCCTCAGCATGGCCTCAGCGCGGGGTCTGTGGTGGCTGAGCTTCCTGAGGGGCTCCTTCCTGTCCTGGTCAGCCAGCCTGGACGTGGCACCTCCTGCCAAAGATGTCCTGGCTCTACTCCTCAGGCCACAGAGGCGATCAGAGGCACCTGCGCCGCCATGGGGTCCGTGGTCCTGGGGGTCAGGGGGACAAGCATTCCAGCAGCGTTCGCGGTGGGTAGTCCTGCTTGGTGTCCACCAGCTCAGGAGGTGGGCGTGGACATTTGGCAGGACCCGACCCTCTTAACGCCTGCGGTGTCAGAGGGACTTGTGCGGTGACGGAGGGACTTGTGCGGTGTCTGAGGGACATGTGCGGTGTCGGAGGGACTTGTGTGGTGTTGGAGGGACTTGTGCGGTGGCGACTCGTCTTTTCCTCACGAGGCCCGGCCTGCCCCAACTTCCCGTGGCTGTTTCCACTTCTCTCTTCTCCCGGAAGCACAAGTCCTTGCTCCAGAAGGCCAGGCACCCCCGGGCCACACGCACTCCACCGTCTGCCCGGTTCCTCCTTCCCCGCGCCTCGTCCACTCGGCCTCTGGCTTGGGCCAAGGGAGAGCCTGGGCCCAGGGCAGGGGTGGTGCCCAAGAGGCAGATGGGGCCACAAACAGTGGCCTGGCGAGGTAGAGGCCACGTGGCAGGGCTGGCTGAGGGCGCTTGGATGTCAAGGGGCCCCCACATTTCCCACACCACTCCGCAGAGCCCCCGACGCTCCCTCCCTGTTGACGGGTGGCCTTCCCTCCACTCGCATACTCTAGATTAAAATTATCGCCACTGCTTATGGTTTCTGGAGCTAGCCCCTTCTCCAGTGGCCAAAATTCTTCCTGGTGCGTTCTTCTGAGTGAAGAACTTTCTTTACCCTTCCTTGTCGCACAGGTCTGCTGGCGATGAGCTCTCTTGACTTCTTTCTCTCTGAGAAAGTCCTTTCATCCTCATATTTGAAAGATGGTTTTGCTAGGTGTGGGATTCTAGGCTGCGAGGGGTGTCTGTCCCCTCAGCCCAGGTCTTTAAAGATGTCTCCTGGCTTGCCTCATCTGTGATAAGTCAGCTGCAATTCATATAGTTGTACACTTGTCCTCTCTCTCTGTCTCTCTTTCTGTCTCTCTCTCTCTGAATGACGTCAAGAATTTTTTCTTTCCTTTCCCTCCCTCCTTCCCTTTCTTCTCTCTCTCCCTCTTTCTTTCTTTTTCTTTCCTCTTTCGCTTTCTTTCTTCCCTTCCCTCTCTCCTGCCCTCACTTCCTCCCTCTCTTTCCCTTTTCTGCCCTCTTTTCTCTTTCCTTTTCTTTGCTCTTCCATTGCACCCAAGGCTGCATGTTACCTTTGCAAGCACTCTACCACTATGCTTCACTCCAAGCCCATTTCTTACTTTTTTCTTTTTTTCCAATCCTGAGGCAAGGTTTCGCTAAGTTTGTAGGCTTGCTCTGGCCTCAAACCTGCAATCCTCCTGCCTCAGCCTCCCAAGTCGCTGGGACTACAGGTGTGCGCCACTGCGCCTGGTTGACTTCAAGACTCTTTTCTTTCTTTGGTTTTTACCAGTTTGGATTTGGTATATCTATACAATTATTTCAATAGCAACAATGGGCTTACACTTTAAAAAGATCGTGTGCCTGGCACTGTGTCAGGGAGTGTTCCGTTTTGTCGTACATAGGGTCACTGTGACTCAGGCTTGACTCCATGGCACCTAACAACAACAACATGGTGGTTGTTGCTATTACTTTGATTTTTGCCCTGTGTGGGGTTCTCTGAGCTTCTTGGGTTTGTGATTTGATGTCTTCCAATATTTGGGGGTAAAGTCTTAGCCATTATCTCACCAGATATTTCTTCTGCTCTGTTCCTTTCCTCCTCCTCCGGGACAGTTGGGGTTCACAGCTGTTAGGGTGCTGTTACATCATCACAGCTCCATCATGATCCCCTCCAACCTCTGGTCTTCTGGCTGTGGATCTGATCTGTCTTCAGGTTCACTGGCCTCTGCCTTACTGGGGACCACACCTCTTGCCTTGGGCATGCTGGGTGAATGGTCTACCACTGAGCTACACTCCCAGCCCCCTTTTGCCTCCTTTTGAAGTTAACTCAGCAGCCATCAGCACACAGTGCTGTCTTATCAGTCAGGATTATTGCTTTCCTGGTGAGGGCCTGATGGCTTCCCATTTCCATGAACTCCCAGCGTCAGAGCTAAGAGGTGCCTCTGCGCTCCAGTCTGCTGCTGAAAGGAGTTTTCTCTGACACCAGGCTTTCTAATTGCTCTGACTTCCCATCTCTCCTGCACTTCTAGTGTGTGCCTGCGCACTGTCCACCTTCTCTGTTAGACCCTTTATCATACTAATCATTTTAAAGTCCCTGCCAGTAGTCACCTGTCTTGCTTCATAACAAATACCTGAGGCCCCCTGTTATGAAGAAGTGAGGTTTATTTAGCTCCTAGTTTTGGAGGCTGAAAAGCCAAGCAGCACAGCGTGAGCTCTGGTGAGGGCCCATGGCAAACGGCAACGGCAGTGGCAGGAGCTTGTCCGGGAGCAGATCATCCCATTGGCAGCCAGGAAGCCAGAGAGGCTGGGAGGGCCAGGTTTGGGTGCAGATGACCACCTGAGCCTGACACCCACTTCAGTCCCTCCCAAGGGGAGGCCCCTCAGTGACCCAGGACCTCCCAATGGGCCTCGCCTCCCAAAAATGTGCCCCATTTCCCAGCCTTGCCACCCTGGGGATAAGCCACGTCCAAACCACAACACCATCTGGCAGCCGCAGTCTGGGTCACCTCTGAGTCTGATTCTGCTGGTTGCTTTTTCTCTTGACAATGGGTTGGCTGCATAATTTTTTAAGGCAGTGCTGAGCATTCATTCATGTGTGAGACCAGGAGACGGAGGGGAGCAGCATTTGTGTCTGGAAATGGGGACATCGCTGTGGCATGGGGGTGCAGCCAGCCCTCCAGGCAGGGAGCTGGGTTGGGGTGCGGTTGGTATGCTCACCTTCAGTGCATGCCAGGCCTCACACCTGCTGGAGGACAGTCCTCAATGTGGCCTCCAAGTTTCCTGCTGTACCAAGAGCTCCCCAGCTGCCCCAGCATTGCTGTTCAGATTCAGAGTCACATTGGGACTGAGACGGGTCTCTGGGTGCTGACCCAACCCCGGTGTAGGTGGCCCATGCCCTGGACCACCGCACCCTCCTCTCTGTGGGAGCCACGCTCTGCCTCGGGTCCGGGGGTCTTGGGCAGGGTCTCCGGTGGGCCACCTCCCTCCACTGACCCCAAACCCCGTGGAAAGCTCAGCCCTCTCCCGACACTTGCTCATCACCATTGGTGTCTCTGCAAACCTGACGTCCCTTGGGCAGCCTGGTCTCCCTGTGGGGTCTCCCTCAATCCTGGCCCCAGGCTCAGTTTCCCCCATGGACGGCCCAGCCGGGACCTGCGCAGAGGAGCCAGCTCTTGGTCCACAGTCACCACGCTGTGGGGCAAACAGTTCAGCAGAGCCCCTGCCTGGCTAACATTTGGGGTGTGAACCGGCCGGGTACAGCGCAGAGCCCCCCAGCCTACTTCCCAGTCTTGGGGCCCATGGTTCCTGGGGGGAGCTTGGTTCCAGGCCCCTCACCTCCAGTCAGGGCCACTGCCTCGGGGCCTGGGCTTCTGCAGGAGTTTGGCCCCCATGGGGACAGGGCCAAGCGCCCCCCGCAGGGTCCCCTGACAGCCTCTTTTTTATGCCCACAGGAGCTACAGGGACCTCACGGACTGCACCAGGCACGTGGCGGACGAGCTGGGCTGCTTCTGGCCCAACGCGGAGGTAGACAGGTTCTTCACCGCCGTCCACCAGCACTACTTCAGCAGCTGCCCCGTCTCGGGCAGGGCCGTGCGGGACCCGCCCAGCAGCGTCCTCTGCCCCTTCATTGTGGTCCCCATCATGGTGACCCTGCTTGTGACGGGGCTGGTGGTCTGGAGGAGCAAGCGCTCGGAGGGCGTCGTGTAGGCGGTGGCGTGTAGGCGGCCCGCACCGCCTGCAGGCACAGGGAGGCCACAGGGGTGGGGAGCTGGGCCTGGGGCTGTCGGCGAGGCGGGGTCCCAGAGCCTGCCTACTCCGCTGAGGATGGCCTAGCAGGACTGCAGGGTCGTGTGGCTCCAGCTCTGACCTGGACGTGGAGCCCCAGGAGAGGGCAGGCATGTGACTCGGTTTACCTTGCCAAGCTCCAGGGCTCTGGTGTGCTTGTACTCACCCGGGAATGTCTGGCCTCCCTCCCACACTGCTTGCCCTGTATGTGTGTTGGGAGTTTGTCGCTTGTGATTAAAAGGGTCTCCTTGAACTTGGGGAACATCCATATTTCTGGGCAGAAATAATTTGTCTGTGGAAGGAGATGGTGGGGGAGACCCAAGCCCCTCCCTGCAGATCCCCTCTGCTCTAGCAGTGGGTGTTGCATGGGGACCTCTGACGAGGGTTGATATTGGGGAGGCCCCCAGGTGGTGACAGAGTCCCGTGTGTGTGTTGAAGTGCTCCTGCCAATGCGGATACCCTCACCCCACTGCACAGTCCCTGCTCTTACCCTCTTGATAATAAATACAAGGATAATAGCAATAGCGACTGCCTTGAGCCATAACAACTAACCAAATTACAAACATGTTTATATGAGATTCTCAGCGCAGCCCCATGGGGAAGCCCCTGCTACTGCCTCCACTTCACAGAAGAGAAGAGAGTTCAAGTCATTGCCTGAGTTACCTAAGGGATCCTTTTGCCAAACAGAATTCTCGGGAAAACGCCAACACACAGGACAGGTGATGGCTGAGAGGGGCCCAGGGACAGAGTCCTCTTTCTTTCCTTGGTCCCCTCTTGGTCCCTTCCTACTCCCACCCAGCAAGACAGGAAGGCCAGGGAAAGAAGTGACTGTTGTAATTTGGGAGATAAGGTTGAGCTTCTTTGGGTCCTGAGTTGGAGAGAAATCCTTTTTTCCAGAGCTTTGTCAGGGAAATCCATAAGGGCAAAAAAAAAAAAAAAAAAAAAAAAAAAAAAAAATCTTTTGGAGGTCAAAGTATCCAAAAGCAGCAAGAGAACCAGGGAGTTTCACTGGAATTGGTCAAGTATGCTGTTGTTCCCAGAGTTGTCCATATTAATGAGTTCCGGGGGATAAAATTGCTCCGAGGCAGGGTTTTCTGTAAGCCAAGAAGCAGCTCTGGATTGAGCTAATCTTCAAAGCAAGACCATCCCCGCTGGACATGCAGCTAAGCAGGATGTGGGCAGCCTGGGAATGAGCTGCAGGGAGGCAGTGCCAGCTGCAGTAGAATAAGCCTGAGGCAAGCGCATTTCATTCCCCTGCTACACATTGCCTGGCTATTCTCTGGAACCTTGGTCGCAGCCTCCATATCCTCATAATTCTCATATTCTACTTGTTGGCAAGACATGTGGACAATGCCAAAGAGAGAAAGCCTTGGTCCCCTGGTGGTGGAATCTGCATCTTGTTCATCAAAAAAGGAAAATGGCAGCATCTTCTGGAGGACAAGTTACAAGTATGTATCAAAGCTCTGAAGATCTTTCCTCCCAGTGACTTCTTTTCTAGGTCTCTTCCCCAGGACATAATTAGAGCTGTGCCAAAGGGCCTACTGGGGCCTGATCTTCCCCCAGCATAAAGTGGAAGAGAGGAGACACCTTTGGTGCTCCCCATCAGAGGACCGCTCCATGATTAGCTCCAGATGACAGCAGAAGACATTTCCTGCGATGAACTGCGTGGGGAGATGTATCACATGGTGTAAAGGTCATTGGGAAAGGCAGATCTCTAAACAGGAAAGCGAGATGACCGCAATGTTAGTGTGCCTGTAAACACAGCCCCCGGGCCACCTCACGCTGGGGAAAGCTCACGTAACACAACTCCAGGAAATGGTAACAACACTACCATCTGGACCTAGCTGCTGCATGCCAATCACTAGGTGTCACTTCCTGCTGGTAGAAGGGCACTGGATGGCATGGTCAGGAGTCCCAGTGCTAGACTCAGAATGGCGGGGCCCTGAGTCCTGACTGGGCCTTTTCCAATAGTGTGCCTTAAAACAAGTCCTTCATCTCCAATAACTTTATGTGCATGAGAGAGATGACCTGGCATGGGTCGTTCACCCGGTGTTAGTTACTTTTCTTTCACTATGGAAAAATATCTAACAGACCAACTTAAGGAGGAAAGATAAATTCGTGCTCATGACTCAGAGGATTTCAGCCCATAGTGCTGGGGAGGCGGGGCAGAGGAGCTAGAATTGGGGCCAGTGGTGAAGGTGCTGACAGCATGGTGGATCCGGAACTGGAGCTACAGGAACTGGAGGCCTGAGAAAAGCCACCAAAGGCCCACGCCCCAGCAACCTGCTTCTGCCAGTCAGGTCCCACCTCCCAAAGTTCCACAGCCTCCACAAATGCTGCCACTCCCAGGGACCAAGCACTTAAACACATGGAGACCTTTGGGGGATATTTTAGATTCAAACATAACACTTAAGATTCATGGCCCTCTCCTAATGCAAAATATATTCAATCCAACTTTAAGAGGCCCCAAAGTCTTAAGAGTCTCAATCTTGTTCAAAGTCCAGTGTCCAAGTCTGTACTGAGACTCAAGGCAATCTTAGCTATTGAGCCCCTGCAGAACAAAAAACAGGTTAAATCCTTCCAACATAACAATGCCACAGAGGAAGAATTCTCATCCTATAAGGGAGGAATGTTGTTGTTAGATGCCCTCAAGTCAGTATCCGACTCATAGCGACCCTCATAGGGTTTTCAATGGCTGACTGTTTCGGGATTGCCTTGGGAGTGGATTGCCAGGTCCTTCTCCCATTTTTGCGGTGCTGGGAATTGAACTCGGGACCTCAGAGACTGCAGCGCAGCGCTCTACCAACTGAGCTAAATCCCAGCCCAAAGGGAAGAGTAGGGGCACAGAAAGGAAAGCTCAGTCCAAAGCAAGACCGGAATCCAGCAGGACATACAAACCCTGTAGCTCCATATCGGGCACCAGGCACATGCGTGGCATCATCTGGGCTCCAACAGGCTGGGACTTCCCACCGTATGTCCTTGCCATTTTAGCACACCCAGCCCTCTTAGACTGGTTCCACCTGTTGCCAGTAGCTTTCCTTTGTAGACATTTTATGTTCCTGGCATCTCCAGTTTCCTGGGGTCTTTGCTGCAGCTTAAGCTTCACCCTCAAAGTTTCATGAATTACCCTTTCAAAGTCTCCCTTTATGTACCCTAGTACACATTGCCTGGCTATTCTCTGGAACCTTGGTCGCAGCCTCCATATCCCCATAATTCTCATATTCTACTTGTTGGCAAGACATGTGGACAATGCCCAAGTCTGTTGCCAGCTTGACAGGTAGCTGGGCCCCTTTTGACCATGGCTGCCGTGGCCTGTATGTGCCTTGGCCAAGAAACCACTTCTCTAGGTGGCCCCCTCCCTGCAGGGGACCCCAGAGACAGCCACTTTTCAGACACTGTCTTTTCAAAGGAAAGTGTTTCAAGAGAGTTTCCCTCTCTACACCCTAGGCCTGCAGCTGTAACCATGTTGCATCCAATCCCGTCAGATCTCAGAAGCTAAGCAGGGTTGGGCCTGTTTAGTACTTGGGTGGGAGACCGCCTGGGAACACGAGGTGCTGTAAGCTTGGGAGAAGGACCCGGAAACCCACTCCCAAAAATCAATCCGCCATTGAAAACCCTGTGAACAGCAGAGACGCACTGACAATAGTGTTTCTCCTGTTGTATGTAGAGTCGTAGAGTCGATATGAGTCAAATACAAACTCGACAGCACCTAACAACAACAACAACAATACCCCAGAGCCTTAGATGGGAGGGGTCTAGCCAAATCCTGCTTTGCCCCCAGGACATTCTTTATATTGTTCCAGCCCAAAGTGCTCAGCTTCTTTTTACTGGTGCTTATCTCTTTAACAGTCACAGCCTCCTTGCCTGAACTCCCCTTGTCCACAGCTTTAAATATGTGGCAGCTTTTTTTCTTGCCAAAGCGCTCATTTTTTAAATCTTTCTGCTCTCCTCTTTAAACCTTTTTGAATTGGAAATCTGGCTAAAAGCATACATTAATAAACAACACCCAGCCGCAATACTATGCTATTTTGATATTTCCTCCACCAAGTTAATTAGTCCACTGCTCTTAAATTCAACCTCACTTAAATATTTAGGACACAGGCAAACTGCAGACAAACTCTTTGCCAGAATGTAACATGAATGGCCTCTAGTCCAATCTCCAATAGTATCCTCATTTCCCTCTGAAATCCTATGAGCACCATTTTTACTGTCTCCATTGGTACCAGCATTCCAGTCTTCTGAACACCCATCAGAACTATGCACTAAGCTCTGCTTACAGCACTCAGGGCTTCTCTAGCCCATATCTCCAAACTCTTCAAAACTCTTCCCACAAACAAGTTCCAACACTGTCAGAGCCACTTAGTCAGGTTTCCACTCAATGACCCCACTCTCCAGTACCAATTTTCTGTGTTGGTTAACTTGTGCATTGCTGTGGCAAAATACTTAACAGGCCAACTTAAGGAGGAAAGACACATTTACTGGGCTCAAAATTCTGAGGATTTGAGTCCATAGCAGTGGAGAGGCGTGGTGGCGCAGCTGGCAGCAGGGCATGCAGCAGAGGACCTCACATCATGGTGGATCAGAAGCAGAGAAAACTACTAGAACCGGAAGCCTGAGCAAAACCACCCAAAGCCCAATCCCAGTGACCCACTTCCACCAGCCAGGTCTTACCTCCCAAAGTTCCAGAGCCTCCCCAGACAGTGCCACCACCTGAGGACCAAGAATTTAAGCACAAGGCCTTTGGGGCACATTTTAGATTCAAATCATAACACCTTATCCCAGGAATGCAAGAGTAGGTGACATGCCAGGGCAGTCCCATGCCTGAGGTGGGACAGGGAGGTGTGGGAGGAGAGGCTGGGAGCTCTGAGACCCTGGGAGAGACGGCATGATGAACACAATTGCCTTCTGATTCCTCTTAGGGGCCTATAAGTCAGTACTTTTCAAGACTATCTGGGGAGGTGAACGTGGACTTGACTCTTTCCTTCATGGGACTGTGCTGACATGGGCCATGAGGTTGCTGTCCTTACTCTGGTCACACCCATGTCCTAGGGGTAGAAAGAACGCTAGAGAGGTGCAGCTCATGGGGCTGTTTCTGGTAACTCTTACAAAGTCATCCCTCCTCGCTAACCCAGGCCAGCCATGCCAACCGGGCCAGACTGCCATGCAAGACCCCCCTTCCACCTCAAGTGAGTCCTTTCCCACGAAACACAATGGCAGGAAACCAGGAAATTTACTACGCAATGGTTTAGGAGGTTGGGAAGGGAGGCAGGCAGGGGCTGCTGGAGGTCAATGTCGAGGGCAGGTGGCAACCATTTCTCATGTTTAGTGCAGGTGGTTACAACAGCACCTGCATCCCAACGCTTACCCACAGCATCCAAGGTGTGGCACACAGGGACGCCACTCAGACCCTTGCCCTGGCACCCTCTTCTTATGAAAAGCACCTCCACACTGAAGAAAAAGAAGAAGGAGGGGAAGGAAAAGCATACATTATTAATAAACAACATCCAGCCTCAATACTATGCTATTTTGGTATTTCCTCCACCAAGTTAATTAGTTCACTCCTCTTAAATTCAACCTCACTCAAATATTTAGGACACAGGCAAACTGCAGACAAACTCTTTGCCAGAATGTAACATGAATGGCCTCTAGTCCAGGAAGGACAGGAGGGAGGGAGGGAGAGGAAGAGAAGAATGATTATTCATTGCCTGGTTTCAATCGAGATGCTAGCTCTGCCTTTAGTGATGCAGGCCACCAAACCCTCTGGGCCTCAGTTTCCTCGCCTGTCAAGGGATGACTATAGACCACAGGCACTTCAGAGAGTCTCTAAAGAGAACCTTTGGCAGCGTGCTCAGCACACCACAAACGCTCTGTTAACCTTGGCCATGGTAATTCATTTTCACAGAAGGCCCTGGGACCTGGCAACTGCAGGTGCACAGACGTTCCCACCTAGGTATATCTTTCTGCCTCCTAGTGTGTCCCTTGCTCTGGCCCCCAGAGGCCGGCAGATGGGTCAGAGAGAGAATAATCTGATGGTAACAATAGGAAACATAGAGATGCCCTGTGGGGCTTCCCTCGTCCTTTTGTTTGGCCCGGTGCAGGTCTGCAGCTGTCGGTGGGGCTGCGTAACAGACTGCACTGGCCGGGCAGCTTGAACGACGGAACTGACCTCCTCCTCTCCGTTCCTGAGACTGTAAGGCTGACATGCAGGTGTCAGCAGGGCTGGACTCTTGGGCATGTCCTCCTCGGTCTTCATGTTGCACCCTCTCTGTGTCTCTGCCCCGATCACCACTTCTTATGAGGACCCCAGTCATGCTGGATAAGCAGTACCCAGAGGCCTCACTCAGCCACCTCTTTAAAGCTCCTGTCTCTAATGCAATTCTGAGTTACCAGGGGTTAGGATGTCAACATATGCATTTGAGGGGGTCACAACAGAGCCCATCGCAAAAGCCCACCTCCCCCAAACGCTGGCTGACTCACGGCAGCCAACGTAAACTGTTACTGGAACTGGAATGTCGTGACTCACCGGGAAAACAGCACGGTGGCCGGAAGCAGTGCTGAGACATCACACATGGAGCGAAACCTGCTTTTCATCAGCACCCTGGCACATGTTCTTGCCGGGGAAACGCAGGCTCGGTCAGAGAGGCAGCCAAGGCCCAGCAGATCTCCGGAGGCTCCCAGGATTCCACGGCTGTCAGCCCTGGCTCTGCACCTCCGCTCTTCTTCACAAACACGGACGACTGTCCTCTACCGATGCTGGGTGCTCTTCCCCACAGATCCACGTCCCTTTTCCCTTTTCCTCTCACAACCCTAGACAGAAAAAGAATTGATGCTTTTGAATTGTGGTGCTGGAGACGTCTATTGAATATACCATGGGCTGCCAAAAAAACCAACAAATCTGTCCTAGAAGAAGTGCAACCAGAGTGCTCCTTGGAAGCAAGAGTGGCCAGACTGTGCCTTACATATTTTGGACATGTAGTCAGGAGAGAACAATCCCTGGAGAAGGACATCATGTTTGGGAGAGTAGCAGGTCAACGCAAAAGAGGAAAACCCTCCACCGGGTGGATTGACACAGTGTCTGCAACAATGGGCTTAAACATAAATAAGATCGTTTGCCTGGCACAGAATCGGCAAGTGTTTCGATCTGCTGTACATAGGGTCACTGTGAGTCGGACTCGACTCGATGGCACCTAACAACAACAACAACTCCCAACCCTTGGTCTAGAAAAGGAACAAGGACGTGAGGGCTGAGGAAGGGGAAAGGAAGAGAGTAGACCGCGTCAACCATCGGGAGCGCAGGGAAGAGGAAGGATCTTCAGGAACGTGAGGGAGGCCTGCAGACAGCCTGCTGTGGGCAGCAGAGAGGAGGGCGGCTGGGCAGCTGGCCTGCTCTGGAGCACGAGCTGTGTGGCCAGGCTGGGGAGAAGATGACCATGGGGCTGGCGCTAGCAGAGCCACCACAAGGGCTTCGCTGTTCACCCGCCTCTGCTCCCCTGCCCGTTCTCAGCTTGGGGGTCGTGTCCAGTTCGCAGGTAGGGACACTGAGGCACAGAGAGGCGAAGGTACACACCCTGGTGTCCTGAGCACGGGTGCTGGAGCCAGGCCTTGCAGCCAGGTCTCTCTGGCCCCAAGGCCCCCAGATCCTTCATGAACCTGTGCTGCCTCCTTTGGTACAAGACACTGAAGAACAGCCCGGAACTGGGGGACGGAGAAAGGGGGGGCAGGGGGAGGCTGGCGGCCTCAGCCATGAGCCTTCAGGGGTTTCCCAGCTGTGTGTTCCCTACTCTAGGTACTGCAAGACCAAGTGGGCTGCCCGCTGCAGGCCTGGGGCCCCTTCCTGCCCCCGCTCTCCTGGGGACACCCCTGCCCAGGGTGTCTAACAATGCGGCTCCGGCTCCTTCTACCCATCCTGTGGGGAGCACACGGGACAGAGCCCCATGCAGAGATGCTCTGGTTCTCCTCGGCCTCCTCTTTGGCCCTTCAGGTTCAAGGATGGCACTAAGTCTTCCTTGTTGTTGTTGTTGTTATTGTTGTTAGGTGCCGTCGAGTAGGTATCTGACTCATAGCAACCCCATGTACAACAGGGGAAACACTATTGTCAGTGCTTCTCAGCTGTTCATAGGGTTTTCAATGGCAGATTGATTTTTGGGAGTGGGTTGCTGGGTCCTTCTCCCAGCCTACAGCTTCTGGTGTTCCCACGTGGTCTCCCATCCAAGTACTAACCAGGCCCGACCCTGCTTAGCTTCTGAGATCTGATGGGATCAGATGCCACAGGGCTACGGCTGCAGGCTAAGTCTTCCTAGGGAGAAGAAATTGTGAGATGGCAACAGGCAGGAAGACAGGGAACAGAGGGCCTACAGCCAGCCACCTCCTAGCCCAGCAGTGTGCTTCCCAGCCACAATATAATACACGTTATTGTGGACTAAAGCTTATAGTTTATAGCTCTCCTTCAATGTCCTTTTTATACTCAGGAGTCATCATTTCTAATAGTAAGACTGGGGCTATATTTGGGAGTTCTCTGCACTCTGCAACTGATCTATGGATATAAAACTATTCTCAAGTGAAAACATTATTTTTAAAAGATTTAAAAGATGTTAGTGCCGTCCCTCGCCCATCAGTTCTGTGAGTCAGCGTCCCCACGGATGAGAATGGAAATATCCGATGCTGCAACTCCAATGTGTTCCAATGTGAGGCAATGATGGTAGCACTAGCAGCTGAAGAGAATGACTTGAATATCAAAGCTTCCAGAGAGGCGCTTCGGAAACTGACCAGGTCCTTTGTAAAGATGAAGCTCTTTCCTGGGAGAGGCAAGCTCCACAGGCCCGGAAGTATTACTTTGGCCTTCCCTGAAGCCTTGACCAATGTTTGATGAGTTCTTTGTTCTAGAATGGGCAGGTGGCTCCAACACCAGGAAGATGACAGGTCCTGGCCACTGGAGCTATACCTATGTTCAGCCTGTGAGAGTTGGCAGCCTGGGTCACTTCAGGCCATGCTGAGCTCTTGAAAGGGATCAAGAGGGACATCAGGGCCCCAAACCCCCAGCACGTAACGATGGCCTCGTTGTTGTTAGGTGCCGTCAAGTCGGTATTGGACTCATAGCAACCCTACCTACAATAGGAGAAACACTATTGTTACTGCTTCTCTGCTATTCATAGGGTTTTCAATGGCTGGTTGTTTTTTGGGAGAGGGTTGCCAGGTCCTTCTCCCAAGCCTACAGCACTGGTGTTCCCAGGCGGTCTTCCATCCAATTACTACCCAGGCCCGACCCTGCTTAGCTTCCAAGATCCGACGGGATCGGATGCCACAGGGCTACAGCTGCAGGTCACAGGCTCACATAAAAGCTATGGTGCAAAGAGTAGAGTCACTAGGAATGTTCCTGGAGTTTTAGGGCAAAAGCCTTTGTTCCAGGGGTCTCAGAAACGAGGCTCACCACCTGTCCTGAAACTCCAGTCAACACGTCAGGCACACAGCAGGGAAGGAAAGAGAGGGGACCCATCCTGGGCAGGACAGATGGAGGATCAGTGACCCCAAGTCTGCCTCAAGGGCCACCAGGAGCGTTGAGATCTTATAGGAGAGAGAAGTGAAGGAGGGTCTGCGTATGCAGAGCTGGCAGAACAGGTGGTCTTGGTCCGGCTGATGGCCAGTCCGTCATCACCTCAGTTCCAGTTCTGCAAGGGGTTCTGGAGAAGCTGTTATTGCTGCCAACACTGGAGGGGCGCAGTCTGGTTCCCGTGAGGTGATTGTTCCTGCTCCCAAGTTCGTATTGGGTAATTGCCCCTTTGGGGGAGATCTCATCACAGGGTGATCTGTTCTGCGAGGCTCGCTATTGTTAGGTGCCATCAGGGCACCTAACGAGGGGATAGTTTCTGTCCCTTGCCATAAAGGTATTTATGGATGCACACCTGTAATCCCAGCGGCTCGGGAAGCAGAGGCAGGAGGATCGCAAGTTCGAGACCAGACACAGTCTGTGTAACTTAGCGAGACCCTGTCTCAAAAAGTTAAAAAAATGGGCTGAGTGTGCAGCTCGGTGGTCCAGCACTTGCAGAGCATGCAGGTGCGAGGCCCTGGGTCCAACCCCCAGTACTGCAGGAAAAAAAAAAAAAGGTATTTATGGATCAGTCCTATTGTTCCTGGAATCCAAGGTAACTGTTGAAGAGAGTGACTTAAAGAAGAAAAAATGTTAAAGAGGCAAAATAGAGCCAGAGAGGGACAGAATGGGGTCAGTTAGGCCAGTGATGGTGCCCTCCCTTAGGAACACCCTAAAGACCTTCTCTGGCCCTTGGGAGGCTCCGTGGCCATGGGTGTGCACATCAGATCTGATCCCACAGCTGCGTGGGACAGGGAAGGGGAAGGCTGGGGATTGGGAGGGTTGGGCCAGCCCATCAAGAGCAAGCAGCAAGCGGATCTCTGTCTGGAAGGGAGGCGGTTCGCTCTGGGGAGCCTGTCTCGCTTCAGAAAACCCACCAGAACTGGCCATTGGTGACAATGCCTCAAAGCTGCTCCAGTAAGTCTTCTGGGACCAGCTGGACCTTGGCCTGTTCAGCAGGAGCCTCTGGCCTCTGGGTGGGCTGGGCTGGGGTTTGGCTGAGCCAGAAAGGTATCTGGGCTTCTTTGCTCTCCCTCCCCATCACAGAAGGTGAGGGTGGATGGTTTTGGTGGTGGACGAATTGAGAAATTCTTGACTTCAAACTGTGGCCTATTCCTGCCAGGCGTGGTGGCACACGCCTGTCATCCCAGTGGCTTGGGAGGTGGAGTCAGGAGGATCGCAAGTTCGAGACCAGACGCAGTCTGTGTAATTTAGCGAGACCCTGTCTCAAAAAGTAAAAAAATGGGCTGGGGCTGCAGCTCAGTGGTCCAGCACTTGCAGAGCATGCAAGTGCGAGGCCCTGGGTTCAACACCCAGTACCGCAAAAAAAACAAAACAAAGCAACAACAACAAAAAAAACTGTGGTCTATTCTGGAGGATCACTAAGTGTTTCACCTGACAGGTGGGGCAGGGAACACGTATCCACCTGTGCAATGGACAATTGTGTGGCCGCTGATGAGAACAGAGCAGACCTGTAAATGCACCTGTGGAATCGTCTGCACATTTGGCTAGGTGAGAAGAACGGAGAACTATGACCCCACATGTCCCCTGAAAGTGTCCAGCAGGTCAAACCCAAAACTTAACACTGCGGCCTCAGTGGAAAGTTACTGGGGCCCTGAGCCAGGAAGGAAATTTGGTTGGATTTTTACGTGTCCATGTATATTACATTTTCATGGATTATGTAACATTTTATATATTGCATTACAATTTTAAAAATTTAACCAAACTGGGTTAAAAACTTAAAATAACAACAGCTCCTCTTTTTGTGGCAATTAATTGTACTAGAATGTTCCAAGAAAACATCCTCCTCTACAAACCAGTGTCCAACCCTGCGTCTCCTCTTTCAGGCTGCAACCCTCCTTCCCCTTCCCCCCGCCCCATCCCTGAGTCTCAGGGGACCAGCGGAGACGTTCCTTGCTACGATTTCCATCAGCACCTCTGGGTCCTCCAGATAAACACAGTTGAGGTCAATATAGTGCGTCCACCACCACCGGAAGATGCGTCCCCTGTCTCCTTCCAGCTGCGCTGTGTTCCCAAGCCCTCGGCGGGGGTTTCCCTCGCTGTGTCACAGGACACAAACTCAGCAGTCACTGAAGGCAGCTTGTGTTGTGCATCTGGTCGGAAGCCAGGCAGGACCTGCTGCGTCCCCGAGGCTGCCATCCCGGGCCCAGCTGCCTTCTCCTGCGAGGCTGCCTGGCAGCAGGGCCAGCTGCTGACCAAGTCCTCTTCCATCGGCAGTGTGGCTGAGGACCTTGCCTTCCTGTTGCTGATGAAAGCCTGGGGTGGTGGGGCCTACTGGGGTTTTTATCAGGTGATCTTCCAAGTTACACAAGCTGCCTCTGGCCTCAAACCTGTGATCCTCCTGGCTCCACCTCCCCAGCTGCTGGGGTCACAGACATGAGCTATCGTGCCCAGCGAAACAATGCTTTTCTAAGTAACGCAAAGAGAAGAAATCCTAGGCAACTTTCAAACATTTAGAACTAAGTAAAAATGAAAACACAACTAAGCAAAATTTGTGGGATGCAGTGAAAGTAGTGATTTGAGTAAAATTTATGGCATTAAGTGAATATACTGGAAACTAACCGATGCAATCCATCACCTAACAACAACAATAACAACAACAATCCATCACATCAACTGGCTAAAAAAAGAAATGATGTTATCATATCAATTGCTACTGGAAAGATATTTGGCACAATCAAATACCCTTCATGGTAAGGGCTACCAGCAAACTAGGGCTCTGGGGAACTTCCTCAGTTTGATATTCAGGAAAAAAAAAACAAAACACAAACAGCCCTAACGAACATCACACTTAGCGGTGAGAAGTTGAATGTTTTCCCCTAAGCTTGGGGAAAAGACAAAGATGTCACCTGTTACCACTGCATTTGTCTGTAAATGTGTTTGACAATTGCTCCCTGCACGGTGGCTTTAGCACTGGCCAGCTCCAGGTCAGAAGACCACATAGACCCGAGACAGAGCCACCTCCGCCGGGCAGCCTTCTCTGCTCTGTGGCCACCTGTGTCTCGCTTCCCCGGTGATGAGACGCCCGTCCACGGAAGCAGGCTGGGCTGGGGTTTGGTTTGCGCTACTGCAGGATCTTGGCTAGGGTGCCCCGTGGTGAGGCAGGTGGAACCAAAGGCGTGACAGTGGCCAAGGTGCGTGACCCTCTGTGGGCTACCGAGGGTGCCCCTGGGTGTCTGCGGGTCGCTGCGAGCCCTGGAGTCCACCTACCGTGTGTCCTCTTCCCCAAACTCCCGAGAAGCCTCCCTCCCCTTTCCATGCCAATGTTAGGGAGTGCCCGCCTGTGCATAGAGCAAGGACGCAAGGCAGCTGCGTGTCACGAGTGGGATGGGCACAGGGCAGGAGGGGGAGCCCAGGGAATCCCCTTGGGGAGGAGCCTCCCAAATAGCTGGGCAGCCTTGTGGCCTCCCCTCCCTGCCTCGATGAGCAGGGTGACGGCCGAAGAGAATTCCCTGGGCTCTCAAATGCCTGCCGAGGTCTCAGAGTCACGTGGCAGGCCCGGGAGCACACAACGGCGACAGCGCCTCCGCCAGGCACCCACCCACCTGACTGAGACTCAGCCTCACCTAGAGTCCAGGGAGACCAAGCCATTCGCCCTGGTGAAATCAAGGCTGTTACTCAGAGGGACAGCAAGGACCTATGTTGGTGTAAGCAGCTGGCATTGTGGGTCCCTCCTTTGTCCTCTGCATGTCCCTCCGTGAGACACTGCTGTGATCTGTGTCCCCCAAAACTCACTTTGGAATCTAAGTGCCACGCTGACAGTTTTGAGAGGCGGGTCTTTAGGAGGGAGCCCAGTCACAATGGCTCGCCCTCACGGGTGTGTGAAAGCCATTATTGTGGGACTGAGTGAACTCTCACCTCAGCGGTGCCTGCTGCCTCATTGTTGTTGTTGTTGTTGTTAGGTGCCATGGAGTCGGTATCCGACTCATAGCGACCCTCATAGGGTTTTCAATGGCCGACTGTTCTGGGATTGCCTTGGGAGTGGGTTGCCACATCCTTCTCCCATTTTTGTGGTGCTGGGAATCGAACTCGGGACCTCAGAGACTGCAGCGCAGCGCTCTACCAACTGAGCTAAATCCCAGCCCAAGGGACAGACTAGGCAGGAAGAAATTAAAGAGAAGGCTCTGCAGCCAGCCACAGCCCACGGAGCCATGCGCCTCCTGGCCACCTGTAATGTGGACACCAGTGTGGGCCTCTTGGGGACAAATTCTTTGGTCTGGTGGTCAGTGCTTCCCTGAGGGATTCTCCTTGCCAACAGCACGTTTGCTAGAAGGAAACAGAATTGAAGCCACTCTTCTCTTCTCCATTCATCCAGGAAGGAGGGTAGGACTGTGTGAGACACACACCACCCACAGCAATGGCAAAGCTCATGGGTTAGTGGATTCTGCTCCCTATCAAGACCGGCAGCTGCCTGTATCCCTAACCTTTTGAAGTGCCTACCTCTGAGCACATGCCTGCAGCCATAGCACTATGGCATCCGATCCATCAGATCTCAGAAGCTAAGCAGAGCCGGACCTGGTTAGTCCTTGGATGGGAGACCGCCTGGGAACACCAGGTGCTGTAGGCTTGGGAGAAGGACCCGGCAACCCGCTCCCAAAAATCAGTCCACCTTTGAAAACCCTATGAACAGCAGAGAAGCACTGACAAAGTGTTTTGTCTGTTGTACGGAGGGTCGCTATGAGTCAGATACCTACTCAATGGCACCTAACAACAACAACATCCACCTCCGAGCACAGTCTTTTGAAGACACGGGGAATCCATTAACCCATTCCTGGCACAAGTCTTAGGGGTAAATGTTTCTTTCCTTCCCCTGAAGGCTCAAGTTGCAGTAGAAAAATCCCAGCTGACCTTAGCTCCAGGCAGCAGTTGCTCTTCATGACTGCCCGCCTTCCCGTCTGGAAAGTATGCTGTCTTTATGATCTATGCCTATCCTCTCTACCTTCAATAACCTTAGTCCATACTCTATCCTGGGACTAGGATTTAGCTCATTTGGTAGAGTGCCACTCTGTGCTCTCTAAGGCCCTGGGTTCGATCCCCAGCACCATGAAAATGGGAGAAGGACGTGGCAATCACCCCTGAAGCAATCCCAAAACAATCAGCCATTGAAAACCCTATGAGGGTCGCTATGAGTGAGACCTGACTAAATGGCACCTAACAACAACGACACATACTGTATACTCCAATTTCTGTGGGGGGAGGGTAATCACTGCTGCCCAGGAAGGACCTGCCTGCTGCTGGCCTCCCAGACCCGCACTCCAGAACCACTTGTTGTGTCTCCCTGATAACATCAGGACCTGCCAGGTAGTGGGCGGCCAAGCCCAGAGCTTATGTCCCCGAGGATCCGGAATGCTCTGCAAGTGTGGACCACTGAGCTGCAACCCCAGCCCATTTTTTTTACTTTTTGACACAGGGTCTCTCTAAGTGACACAGACTGCCTCTGGTCTCGAATTTGCAATCCTCCTGCCTCCGCCTCCCAAGCCGCTGGGATTACAGGCATGCACCACCATGCCTGGCCTCACCTTTATTCTTATGGTCCTAGAAGTGAGACGTGTAGAGAGTCAAGGTGCCACTGGGCTGCCTTCCTTCCGCGAGCCTGGAGGGAAAGCCCTTTCCCTGCCCTTTGGAGTCTCCACGGGAGGCCTGTATTTCCTGGTTTATGACCCCCTCCTCCACCTTCAGCTGTGTCTGTCTCCTGCCCACCTCTGCTTCCTGTCTCTCACCGTGACCCTCATCTCCTGGGCAGGGATCAAACACGCAACTTTGGGATAACAGTGTCCTCAGAAGGAGGCCAGGGAAACAGCCTGACACAGAGAGCAGCCTTCCTGGAGCTCTCCTCGTTTTACAAAGGGCAGAGACTTCCAGAAAAGGAGGCCACCATAAGTCCCCACTCCGCAGGTGTCCCCATGGACTGCCTAAGTTACCTCCGCTTCCATTGGTCCCCCAGAAAGGAGCCTTCCCACCGTTCGCCACACCTGCAAGCCTAAGACCCTTCCCCTCTGTCTCGTCACTTCTCTAAAATCCGTCCTGCCCTGCGCTGCGATGCTGTGTGAGCCCACGTCGTGCCAAGCCCGCAAGGCACCCACCTCCCCCAGGGAAGTGCGCTGCACGGGCCAACGGAGGATTTGTTTTCCTCTTTGTCAGTCTGTCTTTCATTAGTCTAACTGACAGAGCCCCGGCCCAAGAAACCTACCAAGGGCAGAGGGAAAAGATCTACTCTTACACCTGCCTCCCTCTAAGGACCCCATGATGACACTGGGCCCACCGGGGGATGAGGACAGCCTCCCCATCACAAGGTCTTCAAATTACACTGTCAGCATCAGCGTGGCAGAAAGATGCAGCTCAGCGGGGCCACCTGGCTTGACGGGTGCCCATAGCTGGGACCTCTTCTCAGGCGAAACTGGGTCCCTGGCTTCATCACAGAAAAGAATTTCAGGACCGGTCAGACAGAGCGAAACAAAGTTATAGAGTTTATTAAGCATATACTTTAGAATAAGAGTAGGTTCTGTCTGTGGGGGGGGAGAGAGAGAGAGAGAGCGAGACTTCCAAAGCATGGATGTGGGCTTCTCAAGAGAGAAAAGGGGGAAAGAAGCAGGTGGGCACGTGTTCCCTCTAGGTTTATTTAATTAGGGCACGCCCTGATAGACCTGCAGCTATACCACCCTGGCACTCCAACCTGCCTGACCTCCGAAGCTGAGTAGGGTCAGCATGGTTGTCCTTGGATGGGAGACCACTTGGGAATTCCAGGTGCTGAAGGCTTAGAAGAAGGACCTGGCAGCCCACTCCCAAGACAATCAGCCACTGAAAACCCTATGAATAGCAGAGAAGCACTGACAATAGTGCTGTGCATGGCACAGTGTTGGGTAGTGTTTCGTCTGTTGTACCTAGGGTCGCTATGAGTCAGACCTAACTCAGTGCCACCTAACACTAACAAGGGCAAGAATTGCCCCAGCCCGAGGGGCTGTTCAACAGGGACCTAGAGTAGGGGGCGAATGAATGAGAGAGAGAGACAAGAGACACGAAGGATGAGAGCAAGACAGGCTGTCTGATCAAGCTCCAAAGTCTTTAATGTTGTGCTGTAGCTTAAATACACATGGAGGGGGAGGGGAGGGGCAAGAAAGTCACAGGGGCCAGGGCCTTCTTCAGTTCTTCCTATAACCCTGACAACCGCTTTCAGATGGTAATTTCAATTCAAAGTTCACAATGCCCTGTGGCTCAACATCTGCTATTTTCACCACACCCTGCACCTTGTCATCAGGGTATCTTGTAAAAAGTTACTTATGGTCTTGGCTCCCGGCAAAGAATCATTGGATTCTTACTTACCACCTGACCCCAAATCAAATGCCAATTGAAGGATTAAGAACTCAATGGTTAAAACCAAAACTACAACATTATTAGAAAAAAATGTGAGAATTTCTTTTATAACATCAAAGAAGAGAGTTCTTGAGGAAAAAGCAGTATAACTCATGAAAGAAAAGACTGATAGATTTGACATCAAAAATTTTAAACTTCTTAGCCAGGTGTGGTGGCACATGCCTGTAATCCCAGTGACTTGGAAGGCTGAGGCGGGAGGATCAAGAGTTTGAGGCCAGGGGCAGCCTGTGAAATTTAGCAAGACTTTGTCTGGAAATAAAAAGTGCTCAGTGGGAGAGCACTGGCAAAGCATCTGTGAGGCCCTGGGTCCAATCCTCCAGCACCACACACAAAAAAAATTTAAACTTCTTTATGAGAAAAGAAACCAGAATCAAAGCTAAGGAAGAAGCCACTGCACAGACGATTTTACACCATGCGTAACACCTCTTGTGTGGAGAGACTCTATGGTTCTACATATGAATTCTTTGTGTCATATGTTGCAAATACCTTCTCCCACTCCATTCCTTGCCTTGTCTTGCTGTAACAGTGTCATTTGATGAAGTTGTTGTTGTTGTTGTTAGGTGCCGTCGAGTCAGTATCCGACTCATAGTGACCCTATGTACAACAGGCAAAACACTTTGTCAGTGCTTCTCTGCTGTTCATTGGGTTTTCAATGGCGGATTGATTTTTGGGGAGTGGCTTGCCAGGTCCTTCTCCCAAGTCTATAGCACCTGGTGTTCCCAGGCGGTCTCCCATCCAAGGACTAAGCAGGCCTGACCCTGCTTAGTTTCTGAGATCTGACGGGATCAGATGCCACAGGGCTATAACCGCAGGCATTTGATGAAGAGAAGTTCTATATGTCAGTGGAATCCACCGTATCCGTTTGGTCCTTCCCAGCATTTGGTGTGTGTGTTGTAAGGAATCTTTGCCTTCTGGGAGGAGAATATTCTCCCTGATTTCTCCTGTGAGTTCTAAAAGCTTGGGTTTTAACTTTGACTGTAAGATCTACAGTGCATTTGAGAGCCAAGTCGCTCCTCTGAGGTGGTGAGCAATGGGTCGAGGGGAGGTTGGGGTCCGAGTTCTCCCGCCCATCCTGGGAGGGTGGACAGCTCTGCCCACACGTGGAGAAGGTATCCCTGCTCCTTCATTTTCCTTGCTTCACTCTGTCCACGTCCCCCAGTCGCCCTCTAGTGGCTGGTGCTGCCCTGCAGCCCGCTGGTCCATTTTCCTCTGAAGCCCCCAACTGTCACAGCGACCATGGTTAACAGCTCTCCAGGGATTTGGTGGGCTCTGGGGACAGCAGTCTGGGGGGCGGACTACCCTGAGGACTTGCTCTACCAAGGACTGCCTCAAGGACAAGGCAGCGTCCCCTGTAGCATTTGAATAGCCACACGTCCCGGGTCCATATACCAGCTGTAAAGTGTCAGTGTCCTGCAGACGTGGAGTGACCGTGCACTAGGTATGACCTTGTTCCACGTAACTGCCCCGGGTGCAGCCCTGTCCTCTGTAACCGCGCTCCTGCCATCATCTGGTCCCGTGTAACTGTGCCCCTGTAACTCGGGGGCCTGTGTAACTGTCAGGTATAACCGCGTACGAGGTAATGCCCTGTTCTGTGCAACTGCGTTCCTGGGGTGACAGCAGGTCCCGCGTCCCTGTGTACCTGTGCCCCAGGGAACAACAGAGTCTGCAGCATGGGCATTGGGTGCTCCAGGCAGCTGAGAATGGAGAGGCCCCCGAGGAGCTCGGCTCTAGCAGTGCCGCCCCATCTAAGGCCCTAGCTGGGGTGCAGAGTCAGAGCCCAGAAAGGGCCTCCACCTTCTGCTGTGCCCCGAGCCTGGCCTGCCAGAGGAGACACAGAGGTCCAGCACCCCAAACACCTCTGTATCCACCAGGGGCTGCCTTGAGGGGTAGACACTTTGTCTACTGCCTGGTCTCCATGGTGACTCTATGTGGCCCTAGGAGGGGTGGCCCGTGTCCAGGTGGAGTTAGGAGAGCCGGCTTCCCCATACTAGGGAGGCTCCAGCTGGGCTCCCATGGTGCCGGTGCTCAGAGGCAGTAAGCTCGGAGGCCGCCTCCCCAGTGGACTGATCTGTGGCCCCATCAGGCGTGCCTTTAGCTGTCCTCAGTGCTGGCGGTCACGGCCAGGGCCCCAGAGAATGGACAGATGCCAAGTGACAGGAGCTGAAGCTCAGGGCTGCCCACCCAGCACCGTTAGTCCCTGCGACCACTGCTGGAGGTTCCTGTGAGAGGCCCTCAGGAGCCCCTGGACTGCCGGACAGCCAGCACCCCAGCCTTCCCGGGGCCACAGCTCCATGCACAGCCTGGCTCCCATGGGTGCGTCCAGAGGAAGATGAGGAGGGCAGGGGAGCCTGGGGGTCCTTTGGCTGGGGGAGCTCCACCCACCTCTGTCAGCCCCTGCTGGGACAACCATACATAGAAGGAGGTCCCTGGCACCCGGGCCCACAATCGCCCAGAGGTTCAGGGTTCTGTGACATGAGGAGACTCCTCTCCTCACCCCTCCCCACACTAATACATGGTGTGGGTGGAAATGTGTCCCCTCCAAATTCCTATGCTGACATCCTGGCCCCTAGAGCCTCAGACTGTGACCTTATTTATATAAAGGGTCTTATGGAGGTTATCCCATTAGTGAGGTCCTGAGGGTGAGCCCGGGGCTGGGATTTAGCTCAGTTGGTAGAGCACTGCGCTGCAGTCTCTGAGGTCCTGAGTTCAATTCTCAGCACCACAAAAATGGGAGAAGGGCCTGGCAATCCACTCCCAAGGCAATCCCGAAGCAGTCAGCCATTGAAAACTCTATGAGGATCGCTATGAGTCGGATGCCGACTCGACAGCACCTAACAACAACAACAACGAGAGTGAGCCCTAATCTCATCTGCCTGGTGTCTTTATAAAACAAAAAACAAAAAGCAGAGGACTGTGAGGCCGGCCTGCACCCAGGGAGAAGGTGGCAGTGCCAGGGTGGTGGCCAGCCAGGGAACCGGGCCTGGAAGCAATGTGTGTGGCAGCCCTCAGAAGAAAGAGCCTCAGCCGGGCGTGGTGGCGCACGCCTGTAATCCCAGCGGCTCGGGAGGCGGCAGGATTGCAAGTTCGAGACCAGAGGCAGTCTGCATAATTTATCGAGACCCTGTATCAAAAAGTAAAAAAAATGGGCTGAGGTGCAGCTCAGTGGTCCAGCACTTGCAGAGCATGCAGGCGCGAGGCCCTGGGTTCAACCCCCAGTACCGCAAAAAAAAAAAAAAAAAAAAAAAAAAAAAAAAAAAAAAAAAAAAAAAAAAAAAAAAAAAAAAAAAATTAAAAAAAAAAAAAGAAGAAAGAGCCTCACAGCCTCCAACCTCCACTTCCAGCCTCCACAACAAATAAAATGCATTTCTTTGGCTTAAATCACTCCGTTTATGGTGCTTTAAACCAGCAGCCCTTGCAAACGAATACAATACCTTCGTAAATACTTTCTAATAGTTCACAAACTCTCCTCTGTCGGAACCGGCTATTTGCACACAAACGCTGTTGCACTGCGTATGCGGTTCCATCACTCATCCATCCATCACTTCAGAATGGCGTTTTTCTGTGTGGGGGTGCTCACCTCATTCTCTCCAGGGGACCCCTCATGGAGGCCCCATCGTTTATTTCCCACAGCCCTCAGGGGTACATTCAGCTTGCTTCTAGGTTATTACTACCAAGAATGACACAGTGCCGGGTGGCATTCCACCTGGTCTGCCACCTGGCAGCCTCCACGGCCGGCCCTTTCTAGGGCTCCAGGCTCAGTTTCCTGCTGCCTAGCCCTTGGCTGCCGCCTTCATGTTGTGGGGGTTTGTTTTGCTTTGCTTTGCTTTGGTTCCTTGCACCTACTTTGTAAGTGCTGTACCCCTGGGCAGAACCTCCAGCCCATTTTTTATTTTTTTAGATTTGAGACAAGGTCTCACTAACTTACTCAGGCTGCTGCCTCTGGCCTCGAACTCACCAACCTCCTGCCTCAAACTCCTGAGTTGCTGGGATGACAGACATGTCACCTTGCCCAGCTTCCATGTCTTTTTAACTCTGCCCTGATATAGATGTGTACACTTGGAGGGACAAAAGGGTTTGCAACTGTCTTTATCCAAATTATCCAAATTCTGCCTATTCCCCACTTGTTATTGTTGTTGTTAGGTGCCGTCGAGTCGTGTCTGACTCATAGCGACCCTCATAGGGTTTTCAATGGCAAATTGTTTCGGGATTGCATTGGGAGTGGGTTACCACGTCCTTCTCCCATTTTTGTGGTGTTGGGAATCAAACTCAGGATCTCAGAGACTTCAGAGCGGCACTCTACCAACTGAGCTAAATCCCAGCCATTCCCCACTTAGATCATTTAAATATTGTACGTTTCCTGTCATTTTAAAATTTAATTTAATTTCTTTCTTTTTGGCCTGAATATAAAGCTGGATTGCACCTCAACATGAAGAAAACAAAAATCCTTACTACTGGGTCAGTAAGCAACTTCATGATAAATGGAGAAAAGATTGACGTTGTCCAAGTGCTTTACTTGGTTCTACCCTCAACACCCACAGAAGCAGCAGTGAACAAATCAAAAGACACATTGCATTGGGAAAAGTTGTTGCAAAAGACTTTTTTAAAGTGTTGAAAAGTAAAGATGTCACGTTGAAGATGAAGGTGTGCCTGACTTGTGCCATGGTATTTTCAGCCTCATCATACGGTTGTGAAAGCTGGATGTTGAATAAAGGAGACAGGATGCTTTTGAATTATGGTGCTGGAGACAAATATTGAATATACCGTGGATTTCTAGAAGAACCAACAGATCTGTCCTAGAAGAAATGCAATTAGAGTGTACCTTGGAAACAAGGATGGCTAGACTGCATCTTACATATTTTGGACATGTCAGGAGGGACCAATCCCTGGAGAAGGACATCATGTTTGGGAGAGTGGTGGGTCAGCAAAAAAAAGGAAAACCCTCAACTCGATGGATTGACACAGTGTCTGCAACAATGGGGTTAAACATAAAAAAGATCACATGCCTAGCACAGAATCAGGGAATGTTTTGTACTGTTGTACATGGGGTCACTATGAGTCAGAACTGACTTGACCACACCTAGCAACATAAAGCTGGAAGCCTGAATATAAGGCTGGATCTTATTATCTCCTAATTTATTGTTGGAGATAAAACATACCTTTTGACTTTTAAAAATCAAATCACTTTCTCGTTTCTCTTTTTCTCTTTTATAGTTTCCACTGCCTCTTGGACATTCTAGGTGGCCAATCACATTCTTCGTAGAACAATCTCATCACTTCACCCTTTCTAATAATCACTTCCTACTTCCAATGCGGCCTGGGATTTAGTTCAGTTGGTAGAGTGCTGCGCTGCAGTTTCTGAGGTCCCGAGTTCAATTCCCAGCACCACAAAAATGGGAGAAGGACCTGGCAACCCACTCCCAAAGCAATCCTGTAACAGTCAGCCATTGAAAACCCTATGAGGGTCGCTATGAGTCAGATACCAACTTGACGGCGCCTAACAACAACAACAACTTCTGATGCATGCCTTATAGAGCTGGCCAAAACTTTCAGAATAACACTGGATAACAATTGTGCAGGCAGAGAATGCCTTTAAACCCTTCCTCCTCCTGCTGCGCACGGTTGCATGCTTGTGAATCTTTTCCATCTTTTCTCTTCCTGTCACTTGCCCTGTGCTCCTGAGGGCTGTCCTCTGGCCTCTGAGATACAGATGTTGTTACCAGGGAGCGCTGGTCTGGCAAGCAACAAACGTCAGTCCTTGTGGTAGGCATATAAAAGTATTTATACTTGACACAGAAGTTATAGTAGAGAATATGTTGTTGTTAGGTGCCGTCAAGTCGGTATCGGACTCACAGTGACCATATGTACAATAGGTGAAACACTATTGTTAGTGCTTCTCTGCTGTTCATAGGGTTTTCAATGGTGGATTGTGTTTTGGGAGTGGGCTGCCAGGTTCTTCTCCCAAGCCTACAGCACCTGGTGTTCCCAGGCGGTCTCCCATCCAAGTACTAACCAGGCCCAGCTCTGCTTAGCTTCAGCGATCTGACAGGATCAGATGCCACAGGGCTATAGCTGCAGGCAGTAGAGAACATACAAAATGTTTATTAAGAGATTGTTGCAGTTAGGTGCCGTCCAGTTGGATCTGACTCGTGGCGACCCTATGCATCCCAGGACAAAACGCTGTGTCAGTGCTTCTCTGCCATTCATAGAGTTTCTAATGGCTGTTTTCAGGGTTGCTTTGGGAGTGGATTTGCACACCCTTCTCCCATTTTGGGGGTGCTGGAGATTGAACCCAGGGGCTCAGCGAGCACAGAGCAGCACTCTATCTACTGAGCTAAACCCCAGCCCTACCTTATGAAGAGATAGTACAACTTTAAGGAATGATTATCAGGAAAACTGAGGCACCTGGAGACATTCAGGTCAACGTGGAAAGGAACTTGGAAAAACCTCGGTTCTCTGAGTGAATTGGCCTAAGGATATTTCTATTGCCTAGGGGAAGGTAAAGCCAGAGATAACAGAAGAATTAAGCAAGCTTGAGCCAGGCGTGGTGGCGCATGCCTGTAATCCCAGCAGCTTGGGAGGCAGAGGCAGGAGGATCACAAGTACAAGACCAGAGGCAGTCTGCATAACTTAGTGAGACCCTCTCTCAAAAAAGTAAAGAAAAAAAAATGACTGGGGGCACAGCTCAGTGGTCCAGCACTTGCAGAGCATGGAGGTGTGAGGCCCTGGGTTCAACTCCCAGTACCACAAAAAAAAAAAAAAAAAAAAAAAAAAAAAAAAAAGAATTAAGCAAGCTTCTAGCAGGAATGTTACCTTAGGTAGAGAAGATGGGGTCCTGAGGGAAGGGGCAGCTCTGGGGAGCCCCAGGGAAGGGGAGGTGCACAAAGACTGCACAGAAGGAGAAGAAAAGGAGAGCAGAGCCGTGTGTTCCTCTAGCTTTGTTTAAACTACATTGTGCCCAGCGTGATGTCACTGTGGGTGCCCAACCCTGGGCACCTGGTTGCCGGGAGCCAAGACCATAAGTAACTTTTTAGAAGATACCCTGATGAAAAGGTGCAGGGTGTGGTGAAAATAACAGATGTTGAGCCACAGGGCATTGTGACCTTTGAATTGAAATTACCATCTGAAAGCGGTTGTCAGGGTTACAGGAGGAACTGAAGACTTCTGAAGAATCCCCTGGCCCTTGTGACTTTCTTGCCCCTCCCCTCCCCCTCCATGTGTATTTAAGCTACAGCAAAAAATTAAAGACTTTGGAGCTTGATCAGACAGCCTGTCTTGCTCTCATCCTTTGTGTCTCTTGTCTCTCTCTCATTCATTCGCTCCCTACTCTAGGTCCCTGTTGAACAGCCCCGAGGGCCAGGGCACCTGGTGTCATGTGAGCCTCGAGCTCCACCTGGAACTTTGTTGTGGTTGAGGGTGGATGAAGTGTGTTGTTGTTGTTGTTAGGTGCCGTCGAGTCGGTATCCGACTCATAGCGACCCTCATAGGGTTTTCAATGGCTGACTGTTTCAGGATTACCTTGGGAGTGGATTGCCAGGTCCTTCTCCCATTTTTGCGGTGCTGGGAATTGAACTCGGGACCTCAGAGACTGCAGCGCAGCGCTGTACCAACTGAGCTAAATCCCAGCCCTGGATGTAGCGTAGGGTCTTTGTTTTGTCAGATGGCCCCATGGATGTGTTTGGGATTACACGTGTGTGCCTCCATGCCTGGCTGGGGGCTTGTTGGATGCCAAGGTGAAGATTATGGTCAGCCAGCTATTTTCTCCCCACCCTTTTCAATCTCAGTTCTGTAGCGATTCCCACAGCGCCAGCTTCCCCACGAGCTCATGCTGTTGGAGGGCGGGGTCTGGCCTTCTATGTGCTGCCCCCTCTCGGCCCTGATCCGTCAACAGCTCCTCACCGCAGGTACTTGACTTGGATGGAAAGAGAATTTGGAGGACTCCCCAGGGACACTGGACCCGTGCGTGTCAAGTGTCCTGGGCCTTATTCCCTAGGAGTCCTGGGCCTGGCTAGAGGGCAAGTGAGTCCCCCGGAAGAGTCTGGAACAACACAGAACAGGTGGGAGCAGGTGCTGGGGGAGGGCTGAGTGGCCCCTTCTTCCCATATTTATTCCATATCTAGTTGTGTCCTTGGGAGAAGGGCCCGGCAACCCACCCTCAGAAATCAATCCGCCATTGAAAGCCTTATGAACAGCAGAGAAGCACTGCCAACAGTATTTCCCCTGTTGTATGTAAGGTCGCCATGAGTCGGCTACCTACCCGACGGCACCTAACAACAACAACAACAACAAGTGGTCTCCTGGGTTGTTTCCCAGTCCGCAAAACAAGGAGTTGCTTTGGGAACATTGCTGAGGTCCCGTGACCACGCCCAGTCTTCCACATCTTTTGGGTTTGTTTTCTGAAGGAGCCCCAGATGAAGACATCTCTTCGTGGCCGGGCGTGGTGGCACACGCCTGTCATCCCAGCGGCTCGGGAGGCGGAGGCGGGAGGACCGCAAGTTCGAGACCAGAGGCAGTCTGCGTAACTTAGCGAGACCCTGTGTCAAAAAAGTAAAAAAAATGGGCTGAGGTGCAGCTCAGTGGTCCAGCACTTGCAGCGCATGCAGGCGCGAGGCCCTGGGTTCAATCCCCAGTACCGCAAAAAAAAAAAAAAAAAAGACATCTCTTCGTCAGAGGCCACCTCTGCCCTTTTCCTTGCTGCTGGCACTGGCAACTGCCCCAGGCCCAGTGTGCTAGTGGATGGCCAGTCCCAGGGTCAGGATGGGCATGCCAACTCTGGGCATGCTTGGCTAACTTCTGTGCCTCAGTTTCCTCATGTATAAGATGGGGATAATAAACACCAGGTGAGGTGGCGCACGCCTGTAATCCTGGCACTTGGGAGACTGAGGTAGGAGGATTGATGAGAGTTGGAGGCCAGCGTGCTCTACATAGGTCTAGGACAGCCTGGGCTACAGAATGAGACTCTGTCTCAAAAAACCAAAATGATGATGATAATAATAATGAAAGATAAATAAAAATTTTAAATGGGGTTAATAAAATACTGTTTCATGGGTGCTAAATAAACTAACTTGGTAGGTCCTAACTTCATTTGGATGAAGGCATCAGGCTGCCTCATGAACTGGAGCTAGAAATGACCTCACTTATCTGCACGGTGAGCTTTGGGCCTATGTTTGCGCCAGAGCGGTGCTGTGGGGTGAGCTGTGTGCTCAAGCCTTTGCCGTTGCACCTTCCCCACAGACTCCTTTCCAGCCTTTATCTTCTCTGGCCAGGCCTCTACGCAAGCTCACCCAGCATTTATTCAGCAGATATGTTCTGACCACCCGGCGTGTGTCAGGATGTCCCTGAGCTTAGGCAGGGAAATGAGTAATGACAACCAATGTTGGACGCCAGGTAGGGGGTAGTGCAGGGCTCCAGCTAAGACACAGAGGTTATTGGCCCCTGCCCCTCTTCCTACTCTGAGGCCTCTATGAGAAAGTGGTGTCTTAGCCTAGGGAACGTAGGAGTTAGCAGAGCAAAGAAGGAAGAGATGTTCTCAAACAGAAGCAGCAACATGCAGGTTTCGCCTGACTCTCATCTCTTCTCCACCTGGCTCCCTCAGCGACAATGCCTCTTTTTTTTTTTTTTTTTTTTTTAATTTATTTCTGGTACTGGGGGTTGAACCCAGGGCCTCGCGCCTGCGTGTTCTGCAAGTGCCGGACCACTGAGCTGCACCCCCAGCCCTTTTTTTTTTTTTTTTTTACTTTTGAGACAGGGTCTCGCTAAGTGACACAGACTGCCTCTGGTCTCGAACTTGCGATGCTCCTGCCTCCGACTCCCAAGCCGCTGGGATGACAGGGGTGCGCCAACGCGCCCGGCTGCCAATGCCTCTTTGAGAAAGAGAACCTAGGGACTCCGATGTAGCTCAATGGCAGTGTGCTTTGCCATACGCTGGATCCTGGCTTAGATTCACCAGCACCAAAGAATGAGAAAAAAAAAAAAGAAAGATGAGAGAAAGAAAGAAAGAAAAGAAAGAGAAAGAAAAAATAGAAGGAAAGGAAAGGAAAGAAAAGGGAAGCTTGCATTGGTGTTCCACTGCTTAAAACTTTTTTTTTTTTCTTTATAGGTCTGCCTATGTTGCCCAGGCTGGCCTCAAACTCGCAGGGACCCTCTTGTCTCAGCCTTCCCTGTGCTGGGGTTACAGGCATGTGCCACTACGCCGGATGTTTGAAATCTTTCAGTGGGGCTCCTGGAAATAAGTTGGCTCCTCAGCTTTCTGCTTCCGTGGCCAACCTCATCCTTCCGATGGCCTCCTCTTCCAGGAGCCTCGCCTAACCTTTCAGAGGCAATCACGCAAGGACACAGATGGACACGAGCAGAACGTGCAGTCCACAAGGCAGAAGCAGGACAACGGAAACATGGTTTTTTAGGTGCTGTGGATCAAAGGACTTCACACACACTAAGCAAGTGCTCTCCCACTGAGCTGCACTCCCAGCTTTGAAAAAGCTTTTTAAAGTAAACATAAATTAATATGAACAAAAAGTAATGTAAGTAAACGGACAAAAGGAATAAAAGAGATGAGCCAAGAACGGGAAAAGGTGCATCCACTCCCTGGCAGGCCCGGGGTGGCCCTGCCCGCCCCACCCTCGCACCCCTGCACCGCAGGCCGCTTGGCAGGCCAGGTCCTTTGCATTCTGGGCACTGCGCATGACACCCAGAGCGCCCCACCCACGGCCAGATCCGCCCTGGGGTTCCTCCAGGGCACCCTACAGCCAGGGCACAGGGCCCCACGCCTCGCACGCAGCCGAATGAATGGAGGCAGGAACGCCGCGCAGAAGCCCCAGAGCTCCAGCGCACAGGCGTCTCTCGGTGGCCCCGCCCTGGTTGCCACTGGCCAATCGTATAGGGCCGTGGGGTCTGTGCCCGCCCCCAGGCCGTGCCCTCGGCCAATGAGCGCGGTCGGCGCTGTAGCCCGGCCCAGTGCCGCCCCGGGCCGCGCACTCGGCTGTTCTCGCGTCAAGCTGCAAATAAAGTTCTCGGTGGCTTTGAATTTTTTTTTTAAAGCGCCCGAAGCCGTCGCGGCCGCGGCCGGCGAGAGCCGCGGAGTCCCCGCCCCGCCACTTCCGGTCCCGCCGCCGGGAGCCGGTGAGGCCGTGAGGGCCTGGTCTCGCCGCCGCCGCCGCCGCCCGGGCATGGTGTTGGGCGCCGGCCCGCCTCACCGGACTCGGGGCGCCCAGGTGAGGGCGGCCGCGGGCCCCGGGCGGGGGCGGGGGCTGCGCGCGGCCGCCGGGCCTCACACCGGACGCTGGGGGCGCCGGGGGCGCCGGGGCCGCGAGGGCGGGAGGCCCGCGGGGACCGCGCCGGGCCGCCCCGCACCCGCACCCGCACCCGCCGCTCGCGGGCAAGGTCACCGCCGACGGCGCGGGCTCGGAGACCCCGCAGCGGGGCGCAGGGGCGGCGACCGTGCCAGCCAGCACCGGCTTCCGCCCGGCCTCGGCGTGGCCCGGGTCGCCGCGGGCTCCAGGACGCGGGAGGGCGCGGGGCAGGACGGCACCGCACCCCGCCGGCGGCGTGGGCCGCAGCTTCCGGCCATGAGCCGGGGGTCGGGGAGCAGCAGGGGCGGCCGCGCCGGGTTTCCTGGCTGCGGAGGTAGGGCCGGGGCGCGCGGGGACAGAGGCGGGCAGAGGGGCCTGGGGACCCCCCTGGAGGGACACACGTGCATTCAGTTGGCAGCTGAGCTGGGGGGACAAGCTGAGCACCCGGGATAAAAGGTGGGCAGCCAACCGGGCCGCCGGGCTGGGGCCCCCTGGCACCTCTGTAGCGCACTGGGTGCGCTGATCTGGGCGCCTCTGCCTGGGGAGGTCGAGGATTCCCTAGTGGATGCTTGGACTGGGCCTTCGCGGTGGCAGGAAGAATCCTATGAGTAAGGAGTGGCCCTCATCGTGGGCTGTGTGGCCGCTGGGGTTTCTACACAGGTGACATGGCCTGATTGCACCACCGCACGCAGGAATGCGGAGTAAACATCCTTGGATGGGGGGACTGGTAAATATCAGACAACAATCCTCGCTGGACCTCGGAAAGCAGGTCCCACCCAGAGGAGGAAGTTAACTGGGCCAATTACAACTTGTGGAATTTAGAGATGGAGCGTGCTCCTCAGAATAGCTGATCTGTTCCAGAAATACTGCCTTAGTCAGAGTGTAATTTCTGAGAAAGGGGAAGTTGAGTTTTAAACTAGGTTTTCAAGAGGTGAGGGGAAAGAATCCCGAAGCAACTGCGTGCAGTCGGCTGATCTCTTGACAGCTTGAATGATTAGTTTTACTTGAATCCCTGTGGAGAGATTTAATTTTCCAGTCATGGACACATTTTAGAAGTAGGCCTTTGGTTTTTCCGTAAAGTGCAGTGTGATAATGATACAGATGACAGAGAAATAGGTGGTCACTATGTTCTTACCGCCTGTAGCTGTAGCCCTGTGGCATCCGATTCTGTCAGATCTCAGAAGCTAAGCAGAGTTGGGCCTGGTTAGTACTTGCATGGGGGACTGCCTGGGAACACCAGGTGCTGTAGACTTGGGAGAAGGACCCTGCAAACCACTCCCAAAAATCAGTCTGCCATTGAAAACCCTATGAACAGCAGAGAAGCACTGACAATAGTGTTTCGCCTGTTGTACACAGGGTTTCTATGAGTCGGATACCGGTTCCACGGCACCTAACAACAACAACAACAGCAGCAGCAACATGTTCTTACAATTCTTAGAATGTTAGGAACGTAAGTTTTGTGTTCTCTTCCACGAAAGACAAAATACTAGTATTGTTTTCTTTCGTACCGTGTGTAGTCATTGCCCAACGTGTTCTATTAAGGGCCACAAACTTACTGAAGAGAGTGAGCCAGGAATCTCCTCCTTCAGTGGATTTGAGTACGGGGCATCCATCCTCTGCCCACGTTGTGGGTGAGGGCATCAAGCACAGCCCACAAATTGCAGTGGTGTCTTTGCGGTGATGTGTTCTCTGGACGAGAGCTCACTCTTGCCAGGTTCCTCTGAGCAGCAGGTCCTCTGGGAGCTGGCTGTGGAGCAGCAGTGCCCCGGCACTCACTCTTCCACGGGGCTCTTCATTATGGCTTCCCTAGGACACTGCCTGCTGAACTCTTTACTCACTGCTTATATTTTGTATTTTTTGCCTTATTCACAATATTGAAGTCAACCTGAGGATAAGAAGCTTGTGCTCAGCTGGGAACAGTGCAGTGGCTCATACCTGTAATGCTAGTGACTCGAGAGGTGGAGGCAGGAGGACCACAGGCTTGAGGTTAGAGGCAGCCTGTATAACTTAGCAAGACCCTGTCTCAAAATAAAAAATAAAAAATGGGCTAGGGGTGCAGCACAGTGGTAAAGCACTTGCAAAGTATATGCAAGGGCTCAGCTCCTAAGTACAAAAAAAAAAAAAAAAATCAAAATCACACTCAAAGAAAAATCCTTATGATCCTTGTATGGAGCATCCAGTGGTTGTGGCCACTGTTATGGGCCATATGCCCAAGTTATGGGCACATATGTTATGGCCCATCTTCAGACAGGGCTGGGATTTAGCTCAGTGGGTAGAGCGCTGCGCTGCAGTCTCTGAGGTCCCGAGTTCAATTCCCAGCACCGCAAAAATGGGAGAAGGGCCTGGCAATCCACTCCCAAGGCAATCCCGAAACAGTCAGCCATTGAAAACCCTATGAGGCTCGCTATGAGTCGGATACCGACTCAGTGGCACCTGACAACAGCAACAACACCTTCAGGCAATCCTGATGGTGTGGCAGGACTGATGTGCTCAAGACCGAGCACCTGGTGGTAGATTTGGCCAGAGAGGCAAACACTATGTGCTCCAGAGATCCCTGACGAGATCATTCTAGGTTGGGGCCGAGGCAAGAGAGGCCTTGACTGTAGATGGTGCTGCTGTCTTGGTAGTTTGTGGGCTGAAGCCCACCTGGGTGTTCGTCATTCCTTTGAAGTGGCTCACCAGCTAAGTGACAGTTACTACCCCTTGGGGAAAGCCATGAAGACATGCGTCTTCACAGTTGGACTGAGCTTCTGTGTAGATCCCTGCGAGGAGAAGGAATGACAGAGTGGGATTGACAAACTACGATCGGTTTTTTTTCTTTCTTTCTTCTTCTTCTTTTTTTTTTTTTTTTTTTTTTTTTTGCGGTTCTGGGGGTTGAACCCAGGGACTCGAATTTTCATTCTCTGCACGTGGTGGGCCCCTGTGCTGCCCCCCCCCCCCTTTTTTTTTTTTTTTTTTTTTTTTTTTTTTTTTTTTTTTTTTTACTTTTTGAGACAGGGTCTTGCTAAATTACACAGACTACCTCTGGTCTCGAACTTGAGATCCTCCTGCCTCCGCCTCCCAAGCTGCTGGGATTACAGGCATGCGCCACCGTGCCTGGCAGTTTCTTTTCATATTTTGTTAGCTTTATTGAGGTATAATTGAACTGCCCATATTTATTTATTTATTTTTGCTGTGCTGGGAGGTTGAACCCAGCCCCTTTTTAATTTTTTATCTTGAGACAGGGTCTCACTAAGTTACGCATGTTGCCTCTGTCCTTGAACTTGTGATCCTCCTGCCTCAGCCTCCTGAGTCTCTGGGGCTACAGGTGTGAGCCGCTGGGCCCTGCCGAACTGCCCGTTGTTAAAGTGTGTGATGTATACCCTTGACACCACCACCACATTCGTGATACATCCCCAGGGGAACACTCGTGTTTCTGTGGTGACCGCCTGTGGTTGCTCAGTAGCCGTGGACCACCCACCCAGTGGCCCCCTTATCCCAGGGTCCACATGATAAAGTGCAGGAGGTGTGGGGAGTAGAAACCCTTCCCCAATTTTAGTTCTGTGGATTTATGCACGCCTAGTTGTGGCATATGGGAGAAGGACCTGGCAATCCACTCCCAAGGCAATCCCGAAACAGTCAGCCATTGAATACCCTATGAGGGTCACTATGAGTCGGATACCGACTCGATGGCACCTAACAATAGCAACAAGTTGTGGCATAACTATCTTCTGAGGCATTTGGACCGGTGCTGCTTTTTTTTGTTTGGTTGTTCATTTTCTTATGGTGCTAGAGATCAAACCGAGGGCCTTGTACATGCTAGGCAAGCTCTCTACCACTGAGCTACGCCCCCAGCCCTGTTTTTGTATCTTTTCAGACAGAGTCTCCCTGTGTATCCCTGTGTATCCTAGGCTCACCTCAAAGTCCCTATCTTATTTCTGCCTCCCAAATGATGGGATTCAGGCCGGCACCTCCATACTCAACCTGACCAGTCCTCGGTACAGCAAAGGCCATGCTTGTCCAGTTCCGAAGATCATAGTCAAGGTGGGCACCATGGTGCATGCCTGTAATTCCAGCAATTTAGGAGGCTGAGGCAGGAAGATGGCCCAGTTCAAGGTCAGAGGCAGCCTACATAGCTTAGGGAGACTCTGTCTGAAGATGAGACATGGGGGTGCAACTCAGTGATAGAGTACTTCCGAAGTATGTGCAAAGCTGTGGGTTCAACCCCCAACACACACACACACACAAAGAAGAAAATCATTGTCAATGTCTTAGCTTGATGCAAATGATAGAAAATAAAATGTGACAACTTTGGGAGCTATGCAGAAGATGATGTGAGAAGCTGTGTAAGAGACTTGGGTTAGAGATGGTTTAAAACACCAGTGAGGAGAAGAGTAGTCTTGTATTTTGGCTTTTAGGGTCTTAACCTCAAACTGAAAGTTCTGGGCTGCTTCCTATTGGTAGGTGCCGTTGAGTCAGGTCTGACTCATAGTGGCCCTGTGTATAACAGAACGAAACACTCCGTGACACTGTGCCATACACATGATCTTTTTTTATATTTAAGCCTATTGTAGCCACTGTGTCAACCCATCTGGTTGAGGGTCTTCCTTTTTTTCATTGACCCCGCCACTCTCCCAAACAAAACATCCTTCAGGAATTGGTCCCTCCTGACAACATGTCCAAGCTTTTTACCTGGAAATTTTAGATTGTTTTATGCTAAAAATTATCAGAGTAGTATTGAAAGGAAATGATACTAAAGCGAGAAAAGAAATTATGAAAATATCGAGCTAGTGAATAGTTTTTCTCCTCAATCAAAAAAAATTCCAGAGTCCTTTTCTGAGGGTACTATAAAATAGGATTGTCCAAGTAGTAGAAATTTATGTTAGAAACAGACAGGTTTTAGAGGATCTTAGGACCTGATGAAATCAGTAGCATCCGCATGTAAAGTGTGGATGGTAAGTGATAAGGGTGTATCCGCGTAGGTCCATCAGTTGTAACAAATGAATGGCTGGTTGTTGTTGTTAGGTGCCATTGAGTGGGTATCCGACTCATAGTGACCCACTGTACAACAGGGGAAACACTATTGTCAGTGCTTCTCTGCTGTTCATTGGGTTTTCAAGGGCAGATTGATTTTTGGGAGGGGGTTGCCAGGTCCTTCTCCCAGCCTACAGCTTCTGCTGTTCCCAGGCGGTCTCCCATCCAGGTACTAACCAGGTCCGATCCTGCTTGGCTTCCGAGATCTGACAGGATCGGATGCCACAGGGCTATGGCTGCAGGCGAATGGCTGGTAGGGGGTGTTAATAGAAGGAAACAGGACAGGGAACACATGGGAAATATCTCCGCTTTTTGCCCAACTTGCTGTGAAACCAAAACTACGCTAAAAAATTGAAGTCTTTAAAAAAGAAAACCAGTGACATTTCTTTGGCCTTTTCTGCGAGCAGCAAGGCCTCACCTCCATTTGGTCTTTGCTGCCCTTCTCAGGGAGCTTTCAGTGGGCAAACCTGAAACACCCATAGGCTGGGAAGCAGCCAGGGAAGAGAGTCTCCTTGGGATATTAATTACAGTTTGTCCTTGATGTGGATATTGGGAAAAGGGTAAATAAAGTACAGTGTAACTGTGAAGAGCCTTTGAAGCTCTGTGCACGTCTTCGTTAAGGGAAGGAGGAAAGTGAAGCGTGGTAGTGTCCCTGCTGCCCCAGAAGATGTCCTGTGCTCCCTCTGTCTTTGAGGCCACACTCGGCGCTCCCTGCTGCAGGTAGGACAGTCTTCCCAGTGGAGCCAGGGGAGCACATGCTGGTTGAGGGCTCTGTAGACTTCGTGCTCTGTGACATCCCAGGCCTGGCTCCTAGTGGGTTTCCAGAGAGCATCAGATGCAAAATCTCCCTTTTTTAAACAGTTTAATTCATACTCTGGGCTGGGATTTAGCTCACTCGGTAGAGCGCCGGCTCTGCAGTCTCTGAGGTCCCGAGTTCGATTCCCAGCACCACAAAAATGGGAGAAGGACACGGCAACCCACTCCCAAGGCAATCCCGAAACAATCTGCCATTGAAAACCCTATGAGGGTCGCTATCAGTTGGACACGACTCCCTGGCACCTAACAACAACAACAATTCATACTCTTCCCTGTTAGCCTTGTGGAGGGTGGAACAGAATTTATCCAACTTGTTATGAAGGAATCAAGTCTTACTACTGTAAGCTTTTTGTATACCTACATTTTAGAGAAAAGTCAAAATCTAAAAATACTTGTACATTTCTGAAGTGTCAACAGGCCATGTCTAGAGACATGATCTTTAACCCTGCTTTTGCCCCTATTTTTCAGAGTAAAGGTGGCAGTAATGCTAACGTTGGCAAGCAAACTGAAGCGGGATGACGGTCTCAAAGGGTCCCGGACCTCAGCCACCGCATCTGACTCCACTCGGAGGGTTTCCGTGAGAGACAAGTTGCTTGTTAAAGGTAATCATCGTCCACAGGAGCTGTTTCTATAGCATACAGCGAAACGAAGCTTGCCAGGAAGCTCTTTTGGGATATAAAGCAGCTTGTTGCTGAATGGAAATACCTACTTGAAAAGATTTTAAAGTATAATTGCCTGTGGCTTATAGTGGAAGGACTTGTACGGTGCAGACAATAGGGGATTGCAGTAGCAAGGGGATGGTATTAGATACTGTGGTGTCTGTGCGCCAGCGCTATCCTTTGTTCTGATGCGAAAGGAGGAGGCTGGGGACGATGCTGCCGTTGTCTTCCTCTGTCTTCCTGTCCTTTCAGAAGGCACAGCACACGGCACGTGTGGTTTCCACTCTCGAAAGGAGAGGAAGTCAAGTTGGGTAATCTCTCAGGATCGAGTCCTGCGCAAAGCTAGTTTCCCTCTCAGAATTAATAACATGCATAATGTCTCCCCCACTGGCCATGTTGGTAAGGAAGACTTTATGCCTGGAGAAGAATTCCTGCCATGTCACAGTGTGTGTGCATGCAAATATGTACTCATTGGTGAGTTCACGTATAAGTTTTGCATCCTTTCATTGAGCAAATGTGTTTAGGTGCAAAGGCAGTTTCCTCGGGTTTTGAGACCTACAAAAATTGAAGAGGCAATTGCTGCCTTTAAGGAGCTTATGGTTTGCAGCACTTTTTTATTTCATAGCAAATTATGTACAATTTTTTTTTTTGAAGCAGTCTCAATATTCCCACACTCATAATTAGCCCAGGCTGGCCTTCAGCTCCCAATCCTCCTGCCTCAGCCTCAAGTGCTAGGATTACTATTCACATTTCTTACATGTGTAGTAGCTAGGCAGCAAAGAAGGGGCTGAGTAGTGTTAGAACTACCTGGCCACCTGTTGTATTAGGTGGGCAACAGGGTATAACCGGCATTTGTATGTCCTGAGGGAAACTGGTGGCAGGAGAGCTGGTGTGTTTGAATGCACTGAGTTAGCCTTCTCAGACACAGATCGTTGCTGAGCTGGGGAAGGGATGGGACAAGAGGACAGCAGTTCTGTGGAGACCTAACAGGTCTTTTCCCTGTGCTCCTCTTGCTCCTGAATTTTGATTTAGCTTTGGGTTGTCCAGGCTGATGCGTGATTGGTTAAAAGTAGAGTAAGACTCAATGTTTGCATCTCGTCTTACCTCTAAGTCCAGAGAACCTAGATTGTATTCAGGGTGTGCTGTAGCGCTGGGGGCCACCTGTGAGGGTTAGAAGATGGGGCTGTAGGCTGGAGCACCTGAATTCGTGGAGCCTGGTAGCCTTTGAGTCACTTTCTGAGATTCTAGCTCCGGGTGCCATCTGCAGAGGAAGCTAGGAGTCAGGCAAGTCAAGCTGCAGTGTTTGGGGGGTGTCGTTGCAGTAGTTAGAGCTGAGAGCATTGTAGTACGATGAGACCCCAGGCCTTAGGCAGTAGAAGCTGACCAGTGGACTGTCCCATCTTCTCCACGCTGTCATCGTCATGGTTAATAGCAGATTTGGTACACTAAACACTTAGGACCAGGCCCCTAGTTGGCCACCATCTTAGTCTGTTTTTGCTGCTCTATCAAAATACCACAGACTGGGTAATTGTTATAGGATAAAGATTGATTTCCCATGGCTCTGGAGGCTAGGAAGTCCAAGATTAAGACGCTGGGATTGGTGTCTGGTGAGAACTGCTCTTTGCCTCTGAGATGATGCCAGGTTGTTGTGTCTTTGGGAGAAGGAAGGGAGGAAGAAAAGAGCCTAAGTTAGTTCCCAGTATCCCTTTACTAAGGTACTAATCCATTGATGCCAGCAGAGCCCACATGACTTAATCACTTCCCTAAAGGTGCCACCTCTTAATACCACCATATGGAGATTAAATTACAGTATGAATTCTGGGCATCTTCCAACTACACCAAGCACCTCAGGAGTGATTCTTTTTGACTTTTGCAAAGCCTTGCCAGTGGATGCTTCATTTTGCAGCTGAAAGAGCTGAGACCCAGAAGGTTAAGAAACCTGCTCTGGCGCAGCTGTGTTGTAACTGGACAGCCAGACCCACATCCTGGGGTGGGGCCTGGTCTCGGAGAGCCGACTCAGCAAGCAGAAGCCCAATGAGCAAAAGCGCAGGTCCACAGGAGTTACAGAAGGCGGAGTCTCTCCCCCTGCTTTGCCCAGGGACTCACAGGGGAGCTTTCAAATGCTTCTGTGGCCTTCCAGAGACCTGTGAGCCCACTGAGTCTCACAGTGCTCAAGGGCAAATGCCTTTGGCCGGTTCACCGGCCCGGGTCCCTTGACTTCGGGAGACCGCCAAGGAGTGGTACCACGCCACCATTCGCATCCTCCTGGGCTCTGGTGATTGTCAGGTCTCTGGAGGCCAAAGTACTTGCAGCTGCTGGCAGCGTAGCTCAGTGTAACACTCCTCAAGGCCTGCTCCCTCCACCTGCCTCACGCTGCTGGGCCGGCAAGGGGTGAGTAGTTTGGACGTGGGGTAGAGGCTGGGTAAGACCCAACCTGAGGGAAGAGGCTGTAAACACAATGGGTGAGGAATGCCCAGATGGTCCACACCTAGGAGGCTGCTTTGTTTAGCTTGCCCTTTGAGTGGCCTAGTGACCTTTTTGGAAGTGTGGACGCCACGACCTTCAGCCTGTGGGGATTTGTACTGGTGGAGGTGTTGCTACAGAGAGCCCCAGAGTCTGTGCTGGTAGGCGGCTGACAAGGAAGCTAGAGGGGTGATCGCAGTGAGAATGCTGTCCAGCTAGAAGCCTCTTCAGGGACTTTGAGTTCAGCAAGGTCACTACAGTCAGGACTGTCATCCTCGGCCAGGACTTGGGCTCCTGTGAGGATGCAGTTCATGAGTAAGGACAGGTTATAGACAGTCGTGTCACTGTGTCTTTGGGACTTAATGCCTTAGGCTGAGTTTCCAGAAAGGGGGGCAGGGTAGTTATCAGGGAGTACCCTTAGGACCACACCTCGGAGGGGGGCGAGGGAAGCAGGAGGAGCAGAGGGAGGACTGAGCTTGGAGGTGGGTCCCATGACAGACTCTGGTTTAGGGCAGCTTGGTCCTGACAGCTGTGTCCTGGTTGGCGAGATGGTCAGACCTTCCTGCTCCACTTTCGCAGTCATCAGGTGGGGGCTGTCCTGGGGGGGATCCAGAAAGGGGCGATCGCTGAAGGCCATGTGCCCACTGCCCCCACTGAGGTGTTGAACACTTTGCATTTGTGGGTGTGGCCTGGCGAGACTCTTGGGAGCTGGGGCCCTGAGGAGAGTGTCTCTCTGTGCATTCCTTTCAGCAGTCAACATGGCCCTGGGGTCCAGAATTACCTGGCACTAGGAGAGGGATCCAGGGAGCTGGTGGCAAACATTAGTTCTTGGTCACATTTATAAAAGAATTTAGAAGTGTACCCAGAGGAAACTGAGAAGATGGTTTATTTAGAACTAAAAGAAGGTAGTGCCCCTGAGAGCCAGGGCAAGAGGGCAAGTGGGCTGGAGAGTTAAGTTGGCATGAGAAGAAGGGAAATGTGTAGAAAAACAGAGAAAGAAAGAAAAAGAAAGTTAACTTTTCTGAGATAGAAATCAGAAAGTGGGCTGGTCTAGCAGTGAAGATCCAGGAACAGCTGCATTTATATTTCTCAGTTAGGTCAGGAAAGGCGTAGGTCCAGGCATGAAGCTGCGGACACCTTTGAACATCTGTAAACAACTGTGGACATCTGTAGACGAAGTGCAGACTTCTGTGCATTGCTCTGGACATTGCTGAGAACTGTAGCCACTACAGGCATATGCAGGCGACTGGGCACGGCACACATCTCCGGATACTGTGGACTGAACACCATAGACATTGCTGAGAACCGTAGCCACTACGAGCTACAGACGCTGTGGACTCTGCCTCGAGGGGAGGGACTTCTAGGGTCTTGAAGTCCTTGTCTCATTAAGAGGACAGGTATTTGTCCATCAGTGGAGGAGTCCTGCTTCAAAGGAGAACCCTCTTTCCTAGCCCCAGCCCAGACATAGAGACAGCTGTGGCCTTCATGTGTAAAGTGGGCTGTGGTTATAGACCAGCTCACATGGAAGAGGTGCTACTGGCTATAGATTAAGCCATTTATAAGAAGGTATTATCTCCTAGCAACTGTACTACTTGTAAAGAATATTATCAGGGAAATACTAACCACCTTGTCTCAGAGGAAGCTTACAATGATACTCACGCCTCAAAAGGTGCCTGGAAACAGTGCGCTGTAGAGGCCCCTTTATTCCCTTTCTTCCTGCCTAGCACCCCTGTCATTCCCTGTTGGGGCCTGACTGGATTGCCCTTGTGGATATCAGCATTCTTGGCCTGTAGTCCCCTGATCTATCCTATTCTGAGTCTTGTGGGTGCTCTCCACCCTGCAGAACCCCTCAGGGCTCAATTAACTGCTTCCTGGTCTGTCTCAAGTTTGACACCCTGTTTTGTCATCTAACAATTGAATGCCTGTTTCTCTCTGTTCTGTCAACCAGCAAACTCATTAGTGCCACATATTATGAGTGACCTGAGAAGACCCCGTGGGGTTCCAGGGAGGCGGACAGGAACCTTCATCTAAATAAGTTTTTGTCAAACATGGATGTTTGGAATTGAGCTCATACAGGATAAGGACTGGATTTGGGAACTAGAGAGAGAGAGAGAGAACTTTGTCCCTACCAGCTGGCCACTCACCTGCCTGTGCTGTAGTGATCTGGGTCAGGTGCTGCTCTGTATGAGAGCCTCTGTATCCACAGGACCCACCCGTGTGTGGATGGGACCCCCAGCTTCCTCACTCACCACCAGGTGTGTCACGTGCCCCGATTCCAGTGCTCTTCCTGGGAGACAGAGAAAGAACATCCCCAGATATGCTCTCTAGGCAGTCCCCACCCTGACCTCTGAAAACTAGGTCGGGGTTTGGCTTGCCACATTGTCAGGGTTGTGGTAGCATTTGGCAACAGGTAAAGGGTAAAGCCGAGGGTGTAACCAAATGTGGCAATTATCGAACGATACTATTAATATCACATGCAAGTAAGATTTCGCTGAAGAACATTCAAAAGTGACAGTAGCAGTATACTGACATGGAACTGCAAGAAAATCAAGCTGATTTAGAAGAGGGCTTGGAACCAGGGAGATCATTGCCAATGTCAGATGTATATCAGCCAAAAGCAGAGAATGGCAGAAAGAGCTCTCTCTATGTTTTATTGACATTTAACTATTTATTGGCATTTAACTATGTGGATCACAGCAAATTATGGAAAACATTGCAAAGAATGGAATACTAGAGCCCTTAATTATACTCACGAGGAATCTGCACACGGACCAGCGGGCAGTTGTTCAAACAGAACAAGTAAACACTGCTTGGTTTAAAGTGAGGAAAGGTGTGCATCAGGGCTGTATCCTCTCACAATATCTCTTCAGTCTCTATGCTGAGCAGATAATCTGAGAAGCTGGGCTTCATGAAGCCGAACCATAGGAGGAAGACTCATTAACACCCTGTGATATGCAGTTGACACAGTTTTACTTGCTGAAAGTGTAGCAGATTTGAAACACTTCCTGATGAAGATCAAAGAACACAGCCTTCAGTATGGATTGCACTGCAACATCAAGAAAACAAGTCCTAGCGGCTCTGGAGGCGGAGGCGGGAGGATCGCAAGTTCGAGACCAGAGCCAGTCTGCGTAACTTAGCGAGACCCTGTCTCAAAAAAAGTAAAATCATAGGCTGGGGGTGCAGCTCAGTGGTCCAGCACTTGCACTTGCAGAGCATGCAGGCACGAGGCCCTGTTTTCAGCCCTGAGTACCGAAAAAAAAAAAAAAAAAGAAAGAAAACAAGTCCTTGCAACTGGGTCAGTACACAACGTCATGATAAATGAAGAAAAGATTGAGGTTGTCCTAGATTTTGCTTTACTTGATTCAACAGTCAAGACCCATGAAAGCTGCAGTCAAGAAATCAAAAAAGACATTGCATTGGGAAAAGCTGTTGAAGTGTTGAAAAGTAAAGATGTCACGCTGGAGACGAAGGTGCACCTGACTCATGCCATGGTATTTTCAGTCGCATCACATGGTTGTGAAAGCTGGACATTGAACAAGGGAGACAGGAGAAGAATTGATGCTTTTGAATTATGGCGTTGATGATGAATATTGAATATGCCATGGACTGACAAAAGAACAAACAGATCTGTCCTAGAAGAAGTGCAACCTGAGTGCTGTTTGGAAGGTAGGATGGCTAGAGTGCATCTTACATATTTTGGACATGGAGTCAGGAGGGACCAGTCCATGGAGAAGGATGTCATGTTTGGGAGGGTGGCAGTCAGCAAAAAAAGGAAGACTTTACTAGATGGGTTGACACAGTGTCTGCAACAATGGGTTTAAGCATAAAAAGGTTGTGTGCGTGGCACAGCTCTGTGTAGTGTTTCGTTCTGTTGCACGTAGGGTCGCTGTGAGTCATCCTTGACTCAGTGGCACCTAACAACAACCAAAGCCGAGGGATTCCATGCTGTTACATATTTAGAAAAGTAGAGCAGTGGCCTAGCAAGAAGGAACCCTGCTCCCGCGGAGGCTGCCCTTCCTCTGCTCTTCTGCAGGGTTACGTACCACACCGCTGAAGCTGCGGAGGGAAACGTCCAGCCCCTCCGGTGTGCCGGATAACCTGCTGTGGGCAGGGAGGACCTGGGGAAGTTACAGACCAGGGCTCAGGTCGGAAGTAGGTGGCATGAGGCCTTGGGCTTGAACCTCAGTGATACCGTGCTCTTCCAGGGCTGTGTCTGCTTTTTAGGAAGATAGCCTTCCTCCCGCAGAAAGCCTTGGTGGTAGGGTTAGTTTAGCATTGCCTTCTGGAGGGGCTGTGTGTGGCTCACATGCCTCCTAGATAAGGGCACTGTGGATGCAAGAGTGCGAAAGAAGCAGGATTTGAGGATTTTATTGCATACAGACAAGCAGGAAGCTAAGCGATAAAGCTGTAGTCCAAGAACTCTATGAGGCATTGCTTCAGGTTGTCAGGTGCTGTCAAGTCAAGGCCGACTCATACTGACTCTGTGTCCAACAGAACAGAACACTCCCCGACGCTTCCTTCAGGTAGACGAAAGTAATCAGGTGTCCTGGGAAATGGCTGCCATTTCCGCCTGAGAAGAAGGGCTCACCTGCTTGGCCTGGTGTTGCCTGCTGGGGCGAAGAGCTGGTTCCTGCGAAGACCCACCTGCATGTGTTGTTGGCCTTTTGTCTTAACCAGCTCAGCTGCTGTAACAAAGTGCACAGTATAAACCACAAGCATTTATTCCTCACAGTTCTAGAAGCTGGAGTGCAAGATCTAGATCCTAATGAAGGCTCTCCTTATGCCCTCCCCTCCTTTTTTTTTTCTCTCAGTTCTGAGGGAGTTGAACCAGGGCCTCGCACATGCTGGGCAAGTGCTTTACTGCTGAGTTGCACGTTTAGCCCTTTTACTTATTTATTTTTGATTCTTCATTTTGAGGCAGGGTCTTGATAAGTTGTGCAGGCTGGTTTTGACCTTTAACTCATGATCCTCCCTGCTCAGTCTCCCAAGTAGCTGGGATTACAGGTGTGCACCACTGTGCTGGACATTCTTCCTGGCTTACCCATGGCCACCTTCTCACTGTGTACTCATGGTGGGTGGGGGTGGGAGTCTGGCCTTTCTTCTTTCCAGAAGGACACTGACCCCATCATGAGGGGAGCTCCTCCTCGGGCCTTCCTCTGACCACTTCCCAAAGCCTTACCTCCAAATATGTCGTGTTGGGGCCTAGAGTTCCAACCTATTAAAGGAGGAAGGGCACAGGTGTAGGCCATAGCATCATTGGAAATGCCTCCTTGGTCCCCAGCCTTGGGAGAAGAAGGGCTTCTGAGATCTCGAGGTGCTCACAGCAGGGGCCCTGCCACCCTCTAGGCAAATGTTTACACGTCCCAAGTTTCTCCTGAGCACCTGGTGTGCCCAGCCTAGTGCTGGGTACTGGGGAAGGGCTGAGGCAGGCTGGGCACAGCTCAGCTGGCACGTGGCGAGGAACCGGCAGGAGTTCTGTGTTGTGAGCGGCCTAGAGCAGAAGAAGGCGAGTGTGTGAGATGTGGGGCCGTTGTGGTAACTGGATGGATTTTGAAATCTGGTGTCTGAGTGCAGTCGTGCTTCAAGTGGGCTCTGTGGTTAGATCCTTAGTTAGAAAGGAATAGAATCTAATTTCTCAGAAGGAAGTCGTAAAACCACCAAATTACGCAAGGCTCTTCCCAGACATGCTGAGCCACTGGGCAGGGCAGGGGTTGGCATCTTGAAGTAGGTGAGACTTTAGCAGTTTAAAAATATCTGTCAGTTCTTGTTACCTTAGAGGTAGGTGGGACGGTGTCCCCAGGTGCTGAGGTTCTACCAGGAATGGCTGCTGCTTTGCTCAGAGGCCTCCAGGCTTGTTAAGCAACTGACTGGCTTCTTTGGCATAGGCTTCTCTGTGTTGACTTTTGGGTGATGGCTACTGACATCAGTGAATTATTGTTTGCCATCGTTTGAAGTGTAGAAAAATTACTTGTCATTAGTAACGGCTCCCCAAGAGGAGCGCTGTGTAAGTGTCCCCGGCTCAGTTTATACTCTGCACTGGGCTAGACCAAAATGCTGAGCATTTTTATTGAAATCCTGTGTCCCCAGGTTTGTATTCTTTGCCTGGGCTGACTGCTGAAGCAAAAGCCCTCAGGGGCCCTGACTGGTTGGTGCTAGTGGGAGCCATCCACAGGCTGGGTCTGGGACGCTCCTCAAGTGAGTCACCCTGAGCCAATGCAAGCCAAACGTGTATCTTGGGATTCAAATTCTTTTTGTTGTTGTTCTGTTTTGTTGAATCCAGGGTGTGGCAGATGCCAGGCAAGTCCTCTACCACTGAGCTACATCCTCTTTTTTTTTTAATTTTCTATTTTGAGACAGCATCTTGCTAAGTTGTGCAGGTTGCCCCTGGCGTTGAACTCGTGGTCCTCCTGCCTCAGCCTCCTGAGCACTGGGATTACAGGTGTGTGCCACCACACCCAGGAGGATTTACGTTCTCGACTGTCATTTGAAGTTATTCTGCATTCCAAAGAGCAGAATTTTTTATTAAATTTGTTTATGTGTGTGGTCCTGCCTGTACATATTTTCATAGGGCAGAGTGATCAGTAGCGATATACTGCACGTGTATAGCGCAGCTGGTTCTTCCAGGTTGGGCATGATGTTCCCCATCTTGGCCATCTTGATACAGAGCCCCTGTAATGACCTGGAGGGAACCTTGGGTCCATAGCCACGGCAAAGAAATAAGCAGAACCATACAGTATGGCCAGTCCTCTGGTAATGGTAATGGCGTAGCAACATTCCCTAATGGAGTGAGGAGGCATGAGGTCACAAGGCCCTTATGGGACCCCCACAAGACTGTCCTCTAATGTCCTAATCACTAGCCCCTCCTGCCCCAGCTGTGCCAGGCTGAGTTACGTTAAGAGTTGAGCGATTGGCTGAGGATGGTATGTGACGGGGTACAGCTGCCTCTGATGCTGCGGGGGAGCCACACTTGCTCCTGTGAGTAACCCCAGTGCTGGCAGGGAGGGTGAGGCTTGCTTCTGTCAGTGACCCCAGCGCTGGTGCAGCTTCACACAGGACATCTTGTTGGGAACTTCTCAGAAGGGATTTTCCCATTTTGTGGAACTGGATATAAAGACTGTCCTGTCTATGAGTCACTCCTGCCCCTGTAAGAAACCCCAGTAACTCATGGTTCACAAAGTGTAATGTGAACTGTCCTTTGGCCCTTTCTGTGTCCCTTTGGCTTTCACCCAACACCCTAGTGCTATGTTTATGTCCCCCCACACAAATTCACATGTTGAAACCTAATCACTGGTGTGATGGTATTAGGAGGTGGCATCTTTCGGGGTGATTAGTTCATGAGGGTGACGTTCTTATGACTGGAATTCGTGCCCTTATAAAAGAGATCCCAGAGAGCTGCCTTGCCTCTTCCACCATGTGGGTGCATGCTGAGAAGGTACTGGACCCCTAACTCCAGAGCTGTGAGGAATCCGCGTCTGGTGGTTCTCAGTGTAAGGTATTTCTGTTATAGCAGGCTACACGGACTGAGATAGCTGAGGAGAAGAGGAGTCATTTAAAAATATAGGCTCTCCTCAGAACTTTTGAGGTAATGCTTGGGTTAGGGCTGGGGGACCTGGGTTTTTTAGAAGCTCTACAGGTAGTGGTGGTGGTGGTTGTTAGGCACCGTCAAGTTGTGTCCCACTCATAGCAACCCTCATAAGGTTTTCAATGGCTGATTGTTTGGGGATTGCCTTGGGAGTGGATTGCCACGTCCTTCTCCCGTTTTTGCACTGCTGAGAATCAAACCCGGGACCTCAGAGACTAGGGAGTGGCTCACTACCAACTGAGCTAAAGGGGCTGGGATTTAGCTCAGTTGGTAGAGTGATGCTCTGTAGTCTTGGAGGTCCTGGGTTCGATTTCCAGCACTATAAAAATGGGAGAAGGACATGGCAATGCACTTCCAAGGCAATCCCCAAACAATCAGCCATGAAAATCCAATGAGGGCCACTATGAGTCAGATACGACTTGATGGCGCCTAGCAACAACAGCAGCAGCTAGTCGATTGTGATGAGAGATGCACAACTCTAAGTTTACTAAAAGGCATTGATTCCTTTATGTAACGTGGCTATATTTTGTCATATGTAAGTTATTCCTCAACAAAGCTGTTGAGCAAATTCAAATCATGAAACTACTCCCCAAGTGATTGGTGGGCAGCCAGGGCAGAGAATCCCTGTTCACAGGAAGGCGTTCATCTCTTTCCTAGAAAGGAGTCACAGTGCTGCCCAGTGGATGGTTGGATGGTTGCGATGTCTGCTCAGCTCCCTCCCACTCTTCCGCCCCACCACGACCTCACCAGCATTCCCAGATCTTCCCTCTTCCTCATCCCTTGGCACTGGACTGTCCTCTTGAACCTTTTGCCTCTGTTATGAGATCCACTTCACTTGAAATCCGTAACCTCTGGACGCGATTACAAGTTTCATTAGGATGAGCTGGGCACGTGGCGCACTCAGGAGGCAGGGGCAGGAAGAGCGCAGGCTCAAGGCCAGAGGCAGCCTGTGTGGTGACTTAGCAAGGCCCTGTCTCAAAGATAAAACATAAAAAAGGAGCTGGGGCGCAGCTCAGTGGCAGAGCACTTGTAAAGTGTACCCGAGGCCCTGGGTTCAGCCTCCAGTACCACCAAAAAAAAAGGAAAGCTGGATGGCAGGAGTTGCCACAACTGCAAATTGTGGCCCTTTGCTTAGACGGGTTGGGCTACTGCCAGAGTGAAGTGAGGGTGAGCTCCATCCCAGTGGCCAGCTTCAGTCTCTTAAAAGAGGGGCCCTCGGGAAGTTTCTTGTAAGTTCTTACCAACAGAAGGATAAACAACAGTCAAATAAAATACGCCAGGATTTACTTGGCCTGCAGCCGTAGCCCTGTGGCATCCGATCCCGTCAGATCTCAGAAGCTAAGCAGGGTCGGGCCTGGTTAGTACCTGGATGGGAGACCACCTGGGAACACCAGAAGCTGTAGGCTTGGGAGAAGAACCTGGCAACCCCCTCCCAAAAATCAATCAGCCATTGAAAACCCTTTGAACATCAGAGAAGCACTGACAATAGTGTTTCCCTTGTTGTACAGAGGGTCGCTATGAGTTGGATACCCACTCGACGGCACCTAACAACAACAAGAACAAGGATTTACTTGCTTCAGAAACATAGTTTAACTAACATGGATAACACTTAAAAATGACCAATGGGAATGACTCATCCGCTGCCTTCCTCAGCCCTCTGCCTGTGCTGACCCTCAGCAAGGGTAGGGGCAGCTATCACCCAGGAAGGGTAGGCAAAGTCAATGAGAAAGACAGAGCTCAAGGTCAGTGCAGTCCTTAAAAGCAGAATGGCAGTGAACCTTTCACAGGCTCACCATTATTCTACTTTGTGGTTGTTAGGTGCCGTCAAGTCAGTGTCTGACTCATAGTGACCCTATGTACAACAGGTGAAACACTACTGTCAGTACTTCTCTACAATTTATAGGGCTTTCAATGGCAGATTGATTTTTGGAAGTGGGTTGCCAGGTCCTTCTCCCAAGCCTGCAGCACTTTACTGATTTTTTTTTCAGTACTTCCGGGCTAAACCCAGGGCCTTGAGCATACTTTGCAAATATTCTACCACTGAGTTGCACCTACAGCCCATTTTTTTTGTTGTTGTTTATCTTGAGACAGGGTCTCACTAAGTTTTGCAGGCTGCCTCTTGCCTTGAACTGGGAATCCTCCTGCTTCTGCCTCCTGAGTCGCTGGGATTACAGGCAGGCACCAACATGCCTGGCTAAAGGATTTTTTTTTTTTTTTCTTTTATTCCTGGGGCTGTGACCGAACCCAGGGCTCTGCACTTGTGAGACACACATGACACGCACGCTCCCACTGAGCTGAATCCCCAGCCCCTAAGCGAGCATTTGTTGATGTTCTGCAACACAGGACTGCTCGGAGGACAGACTGTCTGGGCCTGCTTTCGGTGCTGGCCCAGCAGGACGGTCAGCTTGTGCCCCTTTTTTCCCCATGGCTGGCTCCGCCAGAGAGTCAGTCTGTTTCTCAGCACGAGGATTCCGCCATAGTGGCACATGGGCCGTGCCATCGTGGAACTGTGGAGGAGTATGGGCCCTTTGCCCTGGCTCCTCCTCTGCCCACCCCACTTTACTGGATGCCCAGTCTGGATTCCCAAGCCCTGGAGCAATGGCACTGAGTGGGCCTTCCATCTTAACCCAAGGGCCCAGTCTTTTCATACACATAGCTGGTGTCTGAGGCCCTGTGGTAACCGATCCCGTCAGATCTCGGAAGCTAAGCAGGGTCGGGCCTGGTTAGTACTTGGATGGGAGACCGCCTGGGAACACTAGGTGCTGTAGGCTGGGGAGACAGACCTGGCAACCCCCTCCCAAAAATCAATCTTCTATTGAAAACCCTATGAATAGCAGAGAAGCACTGACAATAGTGTTTTGCCTGTTGTACATAGAGTCGCTATGAATCGGATACCAACTCCACGGCACCTAACAACAACAAGCTGGTGTCTAAGGCCAGAGCTCTCCCACACCCTGAGCCTTAGTTCACCCCCCTGCTGTTGCGCACGGCCTTCAGCTTTGTGAGCTTCCTGGCCTCAGCAAACCTTTCCGACTTCTTGGAGGAGTTGTCCTGCTGCTGCTCTGCATTTTGGCCATGAATTCGCTGCTGCTTGTGCTCTTTTTGTGCTCTCCTCTTGCGTTCCTGCTGTTTCAGATGCTCCCAGCAGGGGCTGGTCTGCCTCTGATGGAGTTCCCGGGCCCATTCCGCGTGGACCGCTCCATCTTCTTCCACTGACTCTCCATCCTGATGGCTCTCCTGCCTTTTCACCGTTCTCACCTCTCACTCTCCCTGCTTCCTGTCGTCTGCTTCCCACTGATGTCCTTTCCCTCTTTGGTCATCCTTGCCCATTCTGACAGCTGATGCCATCACTTTGGAGGGTTTCCTTTCTGGCTTTGATTGGGCACCAGACTTCAAGCTCCTCCCCCCGAGGCTCCCGGGCATGTCATCCTCAGTGCCATCTCTGGCCCCCCATCGTCACTCACAGGTGCTAGACCTGCAGTTGTCAGACCTGCAGTGCCCTCGGGCCCCCGACTGTCCTTGCCTTGGCTGGGTGCCTGCTTCGCCGCACACGGGCTGCCTGGCCTCTGCTTCGCCGTTTCTGCAGCTATCCTCTTGAGGCAAAGCTCTGAAACTTTTTTTTGAAAGACAGCATGGCTCTTTTCATTTTAGTGCCTGAAGCAGTTAGCACTAGTTCAAGTTAGAAGAAGACCCCAAATATTTACATTATACAAACCGTGAAGACATTGAACTGTGACAAGAGACGGAGGGAAATTCTCAGTGGGAGGGGATCCTCCCTTAAGCTTCAGTGAGCCGTAAACACTTAAAACCCACGAACCTTCAGCCGATGGTCTTTAGCCAGTTCATTCTCCAGAACTGGCGTGAGTTCTCTCGGTGGTCACCCTGTAGCTGAATTACTTCTCACTATTCTGATGCTCATGACTCGACAGCACCTAACACCACCACCTCTGGTGCTCAATTACAGCACCGTTGCAGGCAAATTTCTTCTTAAACACCTTCACGAGTTTCACTTTACCATAATCACAATCGATCCCATGGACAGCAGCCAGGGTCTTTCTGCTATTTCTCTGTTGAATCCTCTCTCTCTCTCTCTCTCTCTCTCTCTCTCTCTCTCTCTCTCTCTCTTTCCCCAGTACTGGGGACTTAACCCAGACCATTGCACATATTTTAAAAGTGCTCTACCATAAGCTGGGCGTGGTGGCGCATGCCTGTAATCCCAGTGGCTTGGGAGGCAGAGGCAGGAGAATCGCAAGTTCGAGACCAGAGGCAGTCTGCGCTAATTTAGCAAGACCCTGTCTCAAAAAGTAAAGGAAAAAAAAGGGCTGGGGGCACAGCTCAGTGGTCCAGCACTTGCATAGCATGTGAGCGTGAGGCTCTGGGTTCAGCCCCTAGTACTGCAAAAAAAAAAAAAAAAAGTGCTCTACCACTGAGCGGCACCCCTAGCCCCCTTTTTATCTTGAGATAGGGTCTCACTAAGTTGTGCAGGCTGCTGTGGCCTCGAACTCGTGATCTGTGATCTTTGTGCCTCTGCCCCGAGTTGCTGGGATCGACAGGCCTGCGCCACGGCACCTGTTGAATTCTTGCCTGGGTGTAATCCTCAGTGCCAGCAAGGAAGCAGGGCGTCACCCTTGCTTGCATCAGTGAAGGGGCAGAAAGAGTAGAGGTTCTAGATGGAGGGTAGACTGTCCGAGGCCTTCCCCTCAGTGGAGGCGGCTGCAGGAGAAGGTTGAGGGGCTTAAGGGGGGGCTGCTGCATCTGTGACCAGGGACAGCTTTGAAACCTCTGTGAAGAAACTTCCCTGGGCTTCCTTCCTCTTCCTGTCCATACTTCCCACCTCGTTTCCATCGCCCTGCTGCTGTGTGGACCTCCGCTCCACCGTCACGGTTGCCTTCTGGCTTCGGTGCTTTCTGGTTTCTCTCTGTTTGCACACTGCTTATTCATCCGCCTGGAATACCTTTTTTTCTCACCTCTGCAGGACCAAAGTCTATTCTTTAAAACCTGCTCAGAAGCCTGGGACATTGTCCCAGCTGGAGGGAATCTCCCTGGCCACAAACCCAGATCATGTTACTTTCTGTCTGTCTGAGGCACAGATGATTTTGCTGGTCCATTCATTGCAGGGTGTGCCCCCCACCCTGCCCTGAAAGACTGAAGCTTTTTCATTTGTAATGAAGGGATTTATTATTTAAGGTATATAGCACAATATATTGATAAATATGTTGTTGTCGTTAGGTGCCATCAAGTCGTGTCCGACTCATAGCGACCCTCATAGGGTTTTCAATGGCTGATTGTCTCGGGATTGCCTAGGGAGTGGATTGCCATGTCCTTCTCCCATTTTTGTGGTGCTGGGAATCAAACTCAGGACCTCAGAGACTGCAGAGCAGCGGTCTACCAACTGAGCTAAATCCCAGCCCATTGATAAATATACACGTAGTTATGTCATTACTAGTCAAGCAAATTAATATGCCAGCCTTCTTACATGGTCACATTAGGTCTCTGGGTTTATTTATCCTATCTAACTGCAACTTGGTACCCTTTGACTAACATCTCCCCATTTCTCACTGCTTCCTCCCCTCCAGGCCCTGGTCACTACTGTTCTACTGTCTGTTTATATGTATTCAGCTCTTTTAAATCCTGCATATTAGGGAGATCATACTGTTATTGGGGAAATGTGGGGAGCACAAGTAGGCAGGTCCAGAGCATGGGTCCAGGAATCTGGCCACAAAACTTCAGTCCTTGTATTGGCGTATAAAAGAATTTATATTCCACACAGAATTTATAGTAGAGAGTGTAGCCATGGTTTATTAAAGGTAGTATATCTTTACAGAATAATTAGAGAGAAAACTGAGGCACCTGGAGAATCTTAGGTTCAAGGAACTTAGAAAAACCTGTGTTCCCTGGGTGAATTGGCATAAGGATGTTTCTGTCCCCTTCTTGTTAGGTGCCATCGAGTCGTGTCTGACTCACAGCAATGCTCGTAGGGTTTTCAGTGGGTGATTGTTTTGGGATTGCCACGTCCTTTTTCCATTTTTGCGGTGCTGAGAATCGAATCTGGGACCTCAGAGACTGCAGAGTGGCGCTTTACCAACTGAGCTAAATCCCAGCTCCATCTATTATTACCTGTTGTTGTTGTTAGGTGCCGTCAAGTCGGTATCCAACTCATAGCGACCCTCATAGGGTTTTCAATGGCTGACTGTTTCAGGATTGCCTTGGGAGTGGATTGCCAGGATCTTCTCCCATTTTTGTGGTGCTGGGAATTGAACTCGGGACCTCAGAGACTGCAGCGCAGCGCTCTACCAAGTGAGCTAAATCCCAGCCCCCATCTATTACCTAGGAGAAGGTAAACTCAGAGCAAACAGGAGAGTTAAGCAGGCTTTTAGAAGGAAATGTGCCTTGGATTGACAGAGATGATGGGCCTGAGAGAAGGGAGAGGCATGCACATGGTCATTGGCGAGAGGACAGCAGAGAGAGGAAGAGAGAGCCTGGGTACTTGTTCCCTCTAGTTTTACTCAGTCGAGGGCACACCTAGTGTAGCATCAGCTCTGGGTGCCCGGCTCTGGATGCCTGGTGTGAAGTGGTCCTAGGGTCCTTGTTTTGTACATGGCTCAATGGTTTGCATTAGGGCATGGGGCCCATAGGTGGATCCGATGTCCTTAGAGATTTGTCTCCCACATTGCTTCATTCATCATGGCAGGGCAGAATCCATTTTTAATCCCCCTCTTCCTCCCTATTGCCTGCTAGTGGTAAAGCTAACTACCTAACAATACAATTATTTCTTTGTGTCAGGCGTATTTCACTTAGGTTCATCCATGTTGTCACAAATGGCAGAGTCTTCTTTGTTAAGGCTGACTAATGTTCTTTGTTTACATATATACCACAATTTCTTTGTTCATTGATCTATCAGTAGACAGGTTGTTCCCATGTTGTGGCTATTGTGACTAATGCTACAGTGAATATGGAAGTGCTGGTGCCTCTAGAGGTACTGATGGCATTTGCTTTGAGTATATTCCAAGAAGTGGGGTCATTGGAGCACATAGTAGTTCTGTTTTTCATTCTTTAAGGACCCTCTATACTGTGTGCCATGATGGCTATACCAATTTACATTCCCACCAACAGTGCATAAGGGTTCCCTTTTCTCCATATCCTCACCAACACTTGTTATGTCTTATCTTTTTGCCGTAGCCATTCTAATAGGCATGAGGTGATATCTATTTGTGGTTAGAGTTAGGGACATTGAGCACCTTTTCATTAAAAAAAAAAAGTGTCTAATTTTATGTCTTTGGAGAAATGTCTTTCGTTTCTTTGCTCGCTTTTTTTTTTTAGTACTGGGGGGCCGAACCAGAGCATTGCACATACTTTGTGAGTGCTCTACCAATAGGCTGCACCACCAGCCCCATTTTTATTTTTTGTCTTAAGATAGGGTCTCACTAAGTTGCAAAGCCTGCAGCTATAGCCCTGTGGCATCCGATCCCGTCAGATCTCGGAAGCTAAGCAGGATCAGGCCTGGTTAGTACCTGGATGGGAGACCGCCTGGGAACACCAGAAGCTGTAGGCTTGGGAGAAGGACCTGGCAACCCCCTCCCAAAAATCAATCCGCCATTGAAAACCCTATGAACAGCTGAGAAGCACTGACAATAGTGTTTCCCCTGTTGTACAGAGGGTCGCTATGAGTTGGATACCGACTCGACGGCACCTAACAACAACTACAAGTTGCAAAGGCTGCCCTTAGCCTTGAACTTGCTGTCCTCTTCCTTTCACCTCCCAAGTCACTGGGATTACAGGAGTGCACTCTTGTGCCCGGCCTTTGCCTACTTTTTAATTTTTTGTTCTGTTGAGTTCTGTGAGTTCCATATATATTTTTTATATTAGTCCCTTATCAGATGAGTGACTTGCAAATATTTCCCCCCAATCTGTAGACTACCTTTCCTTTGCTTTTTAACGTAATTCTGCTAGTTTGTGTTGCCTTTGTTGCTTGAGCTTTTGGTGTGACATCCAAAAAAGTCATTGCTAAAGTCATGTCAAAGAAGTTATCCCTATTTTTTTCCCTGGGGATCTTACAGTTTCAGATCTTCTTTGTGTGTGTGTGGTACATGGAGGTTGAATCCAGGGCCCCATACCTGCTTTGCAAGTGCTTTATACTGGGCTATACCCCTAGCCCATTTTTTATTTTTTACTTCAAGTCAGGTTCTCACTAAGTTGTGCCGGCTGCCTCTGGCCTCAAATTTATGATCCCTCTGCCTCTGCCTCCCAAGTGACTGGGATTACAGGTGTTTGCCACCATGCCCGGATGGTTTCAGGTCTTCAGTTTAAGCCTGTAATCCATTTTGAGTTGATTTTGTGCAAGGTGTAAGATAAGGTCTGATTTCATTCCTTTGTGTGTGCATAGCCAGTTTTCCCATACCTTTTTTTTTTTTTTTCTTTTTTTTTGCAGTACTGGGGGTTGAACCCAGGGCCTTGTGCTTGCATGTTCTGCAAGTGCTAGACCACTGATCTGCACCCCCAGCCCTTTTTTTTTTTTAACTTTTTGAGACAGGGTCTCGCTAAGTTACGCAGACTGCCTCTGGTCTTCAACTTGCGATCCTCCCACCCCTGCCTCCCAAGCCGCTGGGATTACAGGCATGCGCCACCTCACCCGGCCCCAATACCATTTATTGAAGAGACTGTCATTTCACCCCATGGTGTCTTCTTGGTTCCCGTGTAAATTACTAGACAATGTGTGCTTGGGTTTATTTCTGGGCTCTCTACTCTTTTCCATTGGTCCATGTGCCTGTTATTATGCCAGTACCATTCTGTTTTGATTACTGTACCTTTGTAATATAATTTGAAATCAGAAAATGTGATGCCTCCAAGATCGGCTCCAGACAAACTTCAGAATTGTTTTCCATTTCTGTGAAGAATAACATCGAAATTTTGATAGGGATTGCATTGAATTTCTAGATTGCTCTGGTTAATGTGGATGTTTTAACAGTATTAATTCTTCTAATCCATCAACACAGGATAACTTTCCATTTATTTCTGTATTTAGCTTCTTTTATCAGTGTTTTGCATTTTTATCGTACAGATCTTTCACCTTCTTGGCTAAATTTGTTCCTAAATATTTTGTTATTTTTGATGCTGTTGTAATGGGATTGTTCCCTCCCTCCCTCGCTTTCTTCTTTCCATCCTTCCTTCCTTGTGATTTGAACCCAGTGTCGTAGGCACAGTAGGCAAGTGCTATACCATTGAGCTGCACCTCCAGCCCCTGTCTTTTTTATGAGTTTCACTAAGTTACACAGCCTCCCTCTGGCTTTGAACTCACAATCCTCCTGCCCCTGCCTCCCCAGTTGCTGGGATTACAGATGTGCCACTGCCATGCCCTGCATTCCGTTTCTTTTTTGAATAGTTTTGTTCTTAGTGTACCGAAACAGGACTGTTTTTTGTGTGTTGGTTTTGAGTCCTGCAACTTTACTGACTCTGTTAGTTCTAACAGTTGTTTTAGTAGAATCCTTAGTGCCTTCTACCCTAAGAAATCTTGTCATCTGCAAACTGGGATAATTTTACTTCCTTTCTGATTTGGATGCCTTTTATTTCTTGTCTGATTGCTCATGCTGGTATTTCTAGTACTGAGTTGAACAGAAGGGGCGACAGTGGGCATATTGCCTTGTGCCAGGTCTTAGAGGATAAGATCTCAGCTCTTTTTTTTTTTTCCTTCTAGTATTGGGGAGTTGAATCCAGAGCCTTGTGCATGCCGGGCACGTGCTCTCCCACTGATCTGTACCTGCAGCCCCTTTTTCATTTTGAGGCAGGGTCTCACTAGGTCGCACAGGCTGCCGCTGGCATCATCCTTGCAAATCCTCCTGCCTCTGCCTCCCAGGTTGCTGGGGTTACAGGCGTGTGCCAAGGCCCCTGGATTAAGACCTCAACTCTTAAATCATAAAATTGCGTGTATTTGGAGAGATGGGTTACAGCTTTGTCCTGCAGAAGGACAGGGCTTAAATGCCTAATTTGAAACTGGTAGAAGAGGAACTCTGAGGCCTTGGGGAGAAGACTAGAGCCAAGAGATATAGCTACAAGGAGGCAACTCGACAGGTCTGGAAAGACATTGACACGTGGTATCTGTAAATCACATTTTGAGAGAAGTGGTACTACTTAGAGGAACAATTTTCAAAAACATCATAGTTACTCTTTACCTGTAGACATTTTTTGTGTTCATTTAAAATGATTTTCACTCACGTTAAAGTAAATTTTCAAGAATCTTTGGCTATATTTGTTGTTGGCATTCTGCAAGTTACATTGTGTATCTTAAAATAATTAAATGGCTTAAAGTGTAAACTCTAGGCCAGATTTCAGTTTATCTAGTTTATTTAATTTTTCTTCTATGTTCTAGAGGAAATTTCTGATTTAGAGCTGGTGATATTATGAAGACTAATATTAACCATAATCTCTTTGTTTCTACAGAGGTTGCAGAACTTGAAGCTAATTTACCTTGTAAGTATAGCATCCTCGGTCAACATTAGTACTATAAAATAATTGCATGAAGAAAGCTCATTGTATGTTTTAATGACTTTGCATAGCAAAAAGCCTATTTTTCATGTATTAGGAAGGAATTTTGATTTTGTGCAAAGGGATAGCATTTTTTTGAGGATCTAATAAGAATGAGGCTCTGCAGTCTTTCTGAACACAGCCCATGCAGAATATTTTCTTAGTGTAGCAGAGATAAGTTTGGTTAGGTTTGAGACCTCTCCCACATGCAGGTGTATAAACCAGTGCCAGAGTGTCCTGTTTTGATTAGCGACAGTAGTACACTTAAGTCCCGAAAGTGCTTTTTACAATCTTTGTGTTTGAAGTAGGACACGTGCACTGCTTTCCATCCGCAAATCTTCCCCTAGTTCAGTCTTTCCTGCCCACACACTAGACCTTCCTGACCATGCAGTCCTTACTCAGAAGGCCTGCCTAGCAAGCGATGCCCTGGGGTCGTATGTGCCAGGTTTTCTTTTTCTTTTTCATCAGTCCTTCTCCAACCCTTTCTATTTTATAAGGCCATGGAAGTCTAAAAACTTCCACTAGTTCACCATGGCTTGTTGTAGCTATTTAGCATTATAGTTTGTTTAAAAATAGTTCGGAGGCTAAATAGTAACGAGCCTTCTAGTTTGGGTGGATGCTAGAGAGGGCTTGGGTTTGATGTAGAGGCCATCTGATCCAGCTGGGAGAGGGTGCATTCCAGCTGCCACCCAAAAGTGGTGGGCTGCAGCCCTTGAGTGGTTGTGACATTAGTTTGTGAGGTTAAGTACAAGTTATTTCTTGAAGAATTGTTTAAAGAGTGGGTTGTGATATAAAATACATTTCTTACTACGGGTCTCAGTCAAAATGTCTTCAAAGTCCCTGCACTGAGCTCAAAGTTTTCAACTCAGAACTGAAGGCATTATCTTGGGGTTTTAATAAAAGGTTAAATTTGGGGGTTGGGGCTGTAGGTCAGTAGTAGAGCACTTGTCTAGTATTTGGGATCCCCTGGGTTTGATCCCAGGCCCTACAAAATAGAATAGGGCAAAACAAATAAGTCCCAAAAGGTTGAGTTTCCACCTACTGAAGCATTTATAGATGAGGTGCTGTAAAATGTTCAGAAAAAATAAATGACTGTGTGTAGGTATAGGATAGGCAGAGCAACACTGGCAGAGTATTAAAGCTGGGTGGGAAGTTCATTGTATTGTTCTCTCTACCTTCATACGTGTTAAGAAATTTTAAGAAATTTAAAGACTACGAAAAGGTCCTAGTTATAGGTGACCTTGTTTTGTTCTTGAACATGAATCTTCAGAGATTGTTGAGTTTTAACCCACATTTGTTGTTGTTGTTGACTCATAGCCCACCTAGTTCAGTTTAAGAACAACAAAAGCTCATGGCTGGCTTTCAAATCAGGTTTTTTAACTAAAATAGGTTTGAAAAAGACAGCCCATCGTCCTGTCCCTGTAGCTAAGATAATCAGATAAACCACATCACGTTTCAAGCCTCTGTTTGTACTCTCTGTCCCCTCTCTCCCAAAGAATAGAGATATATAATCAGTTTATAAGTAAGCCGTGTTTTTCTGAAAGTTTGCAGCTTACTATTCTAAAGAGAAAACAGGAAGCCACCAAAAACTAAATCTTTACTACTTAATAATTTTCTAAAATATTTACAAAGGTAAACAAAATAGCTTGTCAGGTAGTGGTGCTGTTTAATAATTATTCAGAACTAATTTGGAGCTCTCACATGCAAGTTCATAGAGGTTTCTCTGTTTGCAAAAAATAAAAAAATGTTTCTTACAGAACAGATAGATTGAAACATATAGAGTTTTAGGTAGCCCTTGTCTGGGTATAGAGAAAAAGCTTAAATCTAGAGTTTTCATAAAACCTTGCACTAAACTAAAGCAACAACAACTTTTGATCTTTTGTTTTTAAAAAATTTTCTTGAGCTTTAAAGTTCTTGGTGTTTTTTAGTAGTTTCCACACCTTTTAATCCATCTTGATAATTTCATTATTCCTGTAGGCCAACATATTTCGGAGGGATCAATTTCCATATCTGTACCTTCATTAAAACAGAGGGGAATGCTCAGCGTTAAGAACAAATGGATGATAGCGCCCTCACCCCGTCATTGAGATGTTTCCCGAGCCTCTATCATCTGTTTCTTACATACATTGCACAAAGAGAACTGGCATTTGTATTTCCAAGTTAAGATCAGGGGAAATGAAACGATTTTCAATATTCCATATATTGTTCACAACGTGTGGTTTGGGGGAAAAGTCTTGAACTGTCTCGCCTTGAATTTATTTCTCAAGTAAGGAATATGGCACTGTATCCGCTGAGACCATTTCTTACTCTTGTAGACTCACTTATCTTTCACTCTGAAGAAGAAACCCCATCATCAGCTCTGTGTCATATCTCAGTGTCCTGTGTCACGTTCACTAACTGCTGAAGGGAAATGAAGCCTGTGGCAGGGGAAAGAGTCATGAACTCGTTAATTTCAACGTGGCCTTGCTTCTGTTGACCACCTGTGATCTTGCACTAGTCGTGGAACTTCTCTGGACCTTCTTATCATCTGTCCTAATTAAGGATATTAGACTAGAGGGTCTCAAAGGCCATTTCTGATTCTGTATTTGAGTCATCTTATTTTTGTTGAAGATTTGTATCACTGTAAAACTAAGTATTTTCAGTGAGACTTGTAAGATATAAAAGTTAGTAGATGGACTAAGGAATTTAGTAGCACCTTCTGAGGTTCTAGATAATTACAGGAAATTACTCTCTGCATTGCTTCCCGATTATTTCTTTCACACGTGGTTACCTTCCCTGCGTATCTTTGTGTGAAGAAGGGAGATGTGGGCCACAGCCAGCTTCCCTTGCCTGGACCCCAGCTCGTGTTCTTCTCTCTGGGGGACTCCTTGTCCTGATCCAGGCCTCTTCTGGCTTTGGGCCACGGGGCCCCGAGTGTTGCCACCTGAGTCAGCACAGCGTCATTTCTTCAACAAAATAAGCTGAGTTACCAGTTAGGTGGTAAAGGTTTTTTACAGTGTCATGGTGAATTCTAGGTGGGCACCAACTTCCCACACTTCTTTCCAACCTCCCTTCCCCGCGGTGGGCATGCATGCCCTAGAGAACGTCTGCGGCACTGCACGAACAGACCACACATTTAGCCTGGTTGTTTTCCTGGGTTTTCCATGGTTCGTTAGCCTTCATCCACATCTGTTGATCTCCCTGAGGTATGGTTTCTTCTTGTCAAAGTAAACAGCGTAATTCTTGAAATTAATGGAGTGGTCTCTGTTTTTAGTGACCATTTAAAGGTTGAAGGAAAAATATCTCAATTTGGCACTCACTGTTAAAAGATAAGGAGGTAAACAGATGGCAAAGCCCCTGGGTTTTGAGCATATTGGCATGATTCTTACTCAGTCCACAATGAGGTGGGTCAGCTGGCTCATCTGTGCCCCTCACTGTTAGCTTTCTGTGCATTCAAAGGTTGCCTCAACATGTGGACTGCTCCCTGGCCCGGACCTTCCTGATGCGCTGTTTCTTTTGCAGGTACATGTAAAGTGCATTTTCCTGATCCAAACAAGCTTCATTGCTTTCAGCTAACTGTAACCCCAGGTAATAAATACTCTTACATACTTCAACGTTTAAAGTCTGCCCAGGTCTATGATCTGTGACTTGATTTGTCCTCCAGTGTTTGAAAAGTCGACAGTAGTAACCGTGCTATATGAAGACCAGATACATTCTTTGTAGTCAAATAAAGCATAGTAAGTGAATTTGAGGCCTTCGGTGTACACTCCGATGACTACGCGTAACCTAAGCTAAAGTTAACAAGAACTGAGACTCTCTGGTATATGGTGCAGGCTGTGGGCCTCGAAATCGTAAGTGGTTTCCAGTTCTACTCCCCTCTTCAGAGCAGCGTGACCTTGATTAGTTGCTTAGCCTGTCAGCTGCAGCTCCCTTCTACAGAGCAGAGGTCAAATAGGCCCTGTGTCATAGAACAGTTGTGAGAATCCAGTAGATCATGTGTACATAGACCTTAGGCCCAGAGTGCGCTGCACAGAAGCAGACACATTCCCAGCTTTCCTTGTCAGGACTGCCGAGTGCCTAATCTCCAGGCACTGTGATGGTAGCCTATCTCCCCTTGGTCAGACAGGACATCAGGAAGCAGGATGTGTGGCTTTTCTAATGAAGGAGCAGCTCCTACCTGTGTGGTTGTCAAACGGTGGCTGGCAGCCAACCCATGCTTCTGCAGGGGAGGTGGGGAGGGAGGCAAAGGGGAAGGAGCCAGAGGGAGCCTTAGAATTCTAAGCCCTCAATTCTTAGAATTTCCCTGAGTAATAGGTGTTTGTAAGGAGGTACCAGCGTGGGAAATGCACCAGCTTGTATCCCCTTTCACATTTGCTGTCCAAAAGCTGAAGTGTTAAGAAGTATCCCAGGGAGATGAGCTGATTATTCACATGAGCGAAAACTGCTCAAAAGATTATGAGAATAGGGAGGGGAAGGGATAATTTGTCTTGAAATGATCCCAACAGAGAGCTAATGTGGCAATTTGTTGAGGCCGACATGCTGTGACCTTTTGGAATAAGACTGACTAAGGTTAGACACCCAGAGCTCTTGGGGGAACCTTGAGTCCACAGGTGCTTCTGGCAGCATTTGGCAGAGGTAAAGTTCCTATCGTTACTTAGAGCTGGGGTAGGCAGAAAAAGAAAAAACCAAGAAGGGAGTTTTGTTGTAGAAATGTAGGGTGATATTTTATTTGGGAGATGGAAAAGGAGTGAGGAACTGGGAGCCAATGAGTCGCTTGCTAATTAAAAAGTGGTAGAGAATACAGTGCTTTGAACGTGATAATGAGTCCGTGAATAAACTCTACGGCCATCTCTCCCTGTAGGTAGGATTGGAAGATATTTTGGAATAATAAGAGAAATCTCAGCTTCAAAATGCGCTTGATAACTTTAACATTCCATTGTATAGCCAGGCATGATGGTGCACGCCTGTAATACCAGCACTCGGGAAACTGGCAGATGCCAGAGCTTGAGGCCAACTTGGGATACATAGCTAGACCTTATCTCAAAAAAAAATAAAAATAAAAATAAAAAAGAACTCAATTTTTTTTTTTCATATTTTACTGGTGTGGAGGTTCTACAAAGGCTCTGGACACTACAGTATATGTGAATCCCATCTGGCATGGATTGCTCGGCGGTGTGGAGAACACTAGGTTATCTGGTTGATGCTGGGACCCTGTCCTAGTGCACATGCCAGGCATCTCCAGGTGATGGAAGCGCAAAGCCTTTGACTCTTGAGTTTGGACACTGTCTGCCCTTTGGCTGCCTCCTGGAAACACATCCTATGTTTTGCTGTTTTTAACAAGGGGTATTGTTGTTGTTGTTAGGTGCCTTCCAGTCTGTATCTGACTCATAGTGACCCTCATAGGGTTTTCAATGGCTGACTTTCGGGATTGCCTTGGGAGTGGATTGCCAGGCCCTTCTCCCATATTTGCGGTGCTGAGAATCGAACTCAGGACCTCAGAAACTACAGCGCAGCACTCTACCAACTGAGCTAAATCCCAGTCCAACAAGGGGTATAGAGCACACAAATGCTTTCTCGATCGCTCAGGGTCCCCTTGGGAACATCCCTCACTATATATTAGTAAGTAATGTAGGGTATTTTCAGAAATTCTTAGATAGTAAGATTGCTTCCCTGTTTGCTGATTGACCTTGGATGTGTAGGTTTATAGTAAGGCATGTTCTTTCCTCTGCCTTTCTAGGGCATTTCCAACGGCTCTTGGGGATTCTGTCATTTCTCAAGCATGGGGTTTGTGGGCGTTGGCCCCTCTTACAGACCTTGGTTATTTTTCCCAGGCTTGTTAAGGCCATATGATTAGGTTTCAGTCAAGTCTCCCCCTTGGATCAATGTTTCTTGCTTTCCTCTCCTTTTTTAACTGAAGATTTTTACTGAGTCACATGAATATTAGGATTATTGAGCTTATGTATATGGCAGCCTCTTTGATGGTTTTATAATTGTTCTGAAAAATGGAACATAATTGTTACAGTTTTGGTCGTTGTTATTCTATCGGATTTTTTAAAACCTTGTGTTTTGGTGCCTGTAATACTTATTACCTCAGGATTTATATTTGTAGTAAGTGCACATTGGGTACGTTGTTGTCACATTAAGCTGTGTGCGCACAGGCTTTCCAGACACCATATGGCTCTGATTTTATAGTGTCAGTGAATCAGAAAGCTGTGGGGCTTCCTGCCTTTGGTTGTGAAGACAACTGTGGCAGAGATCTACCAATTCTAAAAATTTGCCTAGGACCATGATTTCTAAAAAACTTTCTGGAGTCACGTTTTTTGTATTGAAAAGAATTATAGCTGTCTGCCTAAGAAGTGATGTTTTAACTTCATGTGTAAATATGAAGCAAATGGTTTTGAATAATCCTGCAGCTAGGTCTGAAAACTCAGGTGTATGTGATGTAGATGTTAGGGTAGTCACATTAGAAGAATTACATCTGAATTTCCAGCTCAGAGCTCTTTATCTGGCTGCTGTCCAGACTGGGTAACGTTTTCACATTTTGTTTGTTTTTGGAATGGTCCCTCCTGCTTGAGAGTAAATAACACTCTTCAGAGAAAAACTGGGGAAGTGATTGGATGGTAGGGGTAAAGAAAGGGACTATATTCTGGGTTTAATCAGTTAGTAGAGTGCTGTTCTTCACTCTCTGAGGACCCGAGTTCCATCCCCAGCATCACAAAAACAGGAGAAGGATCTGGCAGCCCACTCATGGAGCAATCCTAAAACAGCCTTTGAAAACCCTATGAGGGTTGCTATGAGTCAGACCCATCTTGACAGCACCTGACAACAACATATTTAGGGGTGGGAGAAGACTCCCAAATCGGCTCACAAAACAAGAGAAAGTACTAGTAAGTGAAAGTAAGTGAAATGAAATAAAACAAAAACCTTGAGATTGGCCCAGGTCTCCTGTGGAATCCTCTGTGACATTAGTGAGACTGTGGAGGTCCCTGGGTCTGCCTGACTATGGTGGTGGTGGTGGTGGTGGTTTTAGGCAAAAGTAACCATGGATTTAAAATACCAATTATTTTATTTTTAATGTCAGTTTTCACTTTTAGAACAGTTTTACTGAGGGATAAAATTACAAACAGTAAAATATGCTAATTTGAACTGTACAGCTTAAAAGAGTTTTGAAAAATGTATACACCAGTGTCACCACAACTTTAGTAAAGACTCGAAACCTTCCATGGCTCCTAAAGTTCCTTCTGCTTCTTTTTAGCAGCTGTTCCCTCATCCCTGACCCACATTCCTTTCTGATATTTGCTACCATAGATTCATTTTGTTTGTTTGAACAATGATGCTGTTTTCCTCATGATTTTCCTCTTTCTTCATTTCTACCTGGGGGGAATTTCTGACTCATGGGGAAGATGTATATCTGACTTTTGGAGAAGCTTTCCACTATGGTTGTACCTACACTGACCAGCAATGTATGAGACGGGTCTGTTGTTCCACATACTTATCAATATTTAGGTGTGAGATAGCTTATCATTGTGGTTTTCATTTGCACTTCCCAGTGACAAATGATGTTGAGTATCTTTTCATGTATTTCCTGGCCATTTGTATATCTTCTTTTGTGAAGGGCCCAAGTCTTTTTCCTTTTTTCCTTTTTTTTTTTTTGTGGTACTGGGGGTTGAACCCAGGGTCTCGTGCCTGCATGCTTTGCAAGTGCTGGACCACTGAGCTGCACCCCTAGGCCCTTTTTTTTTTTTTTTGTACTTTTTTGAGACAGGGTCTCACTAAGTTACGCAGACTGCCTCTGGTCTTGAGCTTGCAATCCTCCCGTCTCTGCGTCCCGAGCCTCTGGGATTATAGGCGTGCGCCACCGCGCCAGGCGCTTTTACCCATTTAAAAATGTTTCTTTTGTGGGACTTCTCCGTGTGGCCTGAATAGAAGTCGTCAGTTTTGTGAACTATGAATATTTTCTCCCATTCTGTGACTTCTCTGCTCTGTTTTGTTGAGAGTTGAACTTTTATGACATGCAACTACTAAATTTTTAATGGTTTGTACTTTTTGTGTTCTGTCTAAGAAATCTGTGCCTACCCCAAGCTTACAAGTATATCATCCTATGTTTTTTTCTAGAAACTTTACGGAAAACAAAACAAAACAAAACAAAAATTTGCTTTTTAGATTGGTACCCCCCATGATGGTTATATCTGAAGTTACCGTGTGACCTAGTAATTCCACTGCAGGGTGTTGACCCAGGAAAAATAAAAACACACCGACAAAGCCCTGCACACAGAAGTGTGTAGCAGCTTTATGCGTAGTGGCCCCAAAGCAGTAGCAAAGCAAAGGTTCATTGCCTGGTGGGTGAACACATAAGTTTGTGTTCGTCCACACAATAGAGGGCCACCCATGAGTAAAAAGACACACAGTGCTGATGAAGGCAGCAACATGGGTGAAACGCAGAAGCATCATGCTAAGTTAAAAAAAAAAAAAAAAACCACACAAACTTACATTGTAATTAACATTACTTTTTAAAACACTGAAAAAAATGATCTAAGTTACTGCCTTAAGAGAACAAATGAAATCCTAAATATAAGGAAGGAAATAATAAAGAACAAAAATGGGTAAAATGGACAAACAATTGAGAAAAATAAAAACCAGTTCTTTGCAAAAATCAACTGAATGAACCTTTAGCTAGCATGATCAAGAAAAAATAAAAACCTCAAATTACAACCTTAGGAAAAGGAGACATCAATATAGCTTAGTGTTTTGTAGTTTTCAGTGTATAGGTCTTACAAATACTTTGTTAACCTTATCACTAAATTTTATTTATTTTTATTTTATTTATTTTTGCAATACTGGAGGTTGAACTCAGGACCTCCCACTTGCATGCTTTGCAAGTGCTGGACCACTGAGCTGCACCCCCAGCCTTTTTGCTTTTTAGAGACAGGGTCTCGCTAAGTTATGCGGACTGCCTCTGGTCTCAAACTTGCGATCCTCCTGCCTCCGGCTCTGAGCTGCTGGGATTACAGGCATGTGCCACCACTCCCAGCTGTGTTTTTGGGTTTTTTGTTTGTTTGTTTGTTTTTTTGTGGTACTGGGGGTTGAACCCAGGGCCTTGCGCTTGCATGCTCTGCAAATGCTGGACCACTGAGCTGCACCCTCGGCCCATTTTTTTACTTTTTGAGACAGCGTCTTGCTAAATTACACAGACTGCCTCTAGTCTCAAACTCCTGCCTCCGCCTCCTGAGCCGCTGGGATTATAGGTGAGCGCCACCATGCCCGGCTTTTGTTTTTTGGTTTTTTGAAGCTATTGTAAATAGGGTGAGGGGGTTGTTTGTCTCTGCCATGATTATCATATCTACAAATAAACACATTTTGACTTCTTTTTGACTGGTATATATATATGCCTTTTCTTTCTTTTCCTTAGTGCACTTACTCTGACCTCCAGTACAGTGTTGAGCAGAAGCAGTGGAAGCACACATCTCTCTTGGTCCTGATCCTCAGGGCATGGTGGTCACCATTCATTGATATGATGTTGGCTGTCAGGTTTTCATATACACCCTGTATCAGACAAGAGTTCCTTTCTCCTGGTTTTCCAGGAGTTTTTATCATGAGTATATGAGGTTTTTTTTTTTTTTTTTTTTTTTGCATTAGTTGAAATAACCAATGGTTTTCTCCTTTCTCTTATAAATATAGGGAATTATACTTGCTGATTTTTTAATGCTAAGCCAGTCATTCCTTCAGTGAACCCTACCTGGTCCCCCATATTGCAGGGTTCAGTTTGCTGGTATTTTGTGAGAGAATTTTGTGTCAGTAATCACAGAAATCTTGTTTTCATTTGTCTTGTAGTTTCTGTGTCTAATTTTGGCATGAGGGTAATACTGAGCTGATGAAATAAGTTAGAAACGCTCCTCTTCTTTTCTGAAAGTGTTTGTGTAGGTTTGTATTATTTCTTCCTTAAACATTTGGTAGAATTATTTCACTAAGTCTCAACATGGATCTTTGTTTCCCGGAAAGTTTTTATTTATAAATGCAACCTATTTAATAGATAAAGAGTTGTCCATTTGTTATGTTTCTTCTTAAGCCTTGATAAACTTTTCTTTCAAAGGATTTGTCCATTTCATTTAAGCTGTATAATTTTATTTCATTTTTTTTTCTGTGCTGGGGGCTGAACCTAGGGCCTCGGATATAATTCTGCAAGTTCTCTACCTCTGGACTGCACCCGCAGCCCCTTTTTTATTTTTTATTTTGAGGCAGGATTTCACTAAGTCACGTAGGCTACCCCTGGCTTAGAACCTCAGATCCTCCTGCCTCAGCCTCCCAAGTCTCTGGGATTACAGGCGTGAGCCACTGTGCCTTGCTAACGTTTGTTGTTGTGGAAATTGTTTGGAATAGTCTTAAATTATCCTGCTGGTGTCTGATATCTGAATGTATCATGGTTTCAGACACATGCATTGTACATTCTCATCCCTGATTCTTTCTAGTTATTTTTTATTTTACTGTAGAGCTAAACAATGTGAGGGGAAATATTTGAAGAACAGATTTATTTTTCCTAGTGGAGTCTTGTCTTTCAAATAACCCTAAAGAGCAGATGGCAGTTCTCCTGTTTTCTATACTAGAAATGTGACATGAGCTCTTAAATTGACTGGCTATGCAGCGTTGTCTAACTTTTGTTAGGAAAAGGTTCCGTGCTCTTTTCTTTGTTTCTTCCAAGATCTCTGTTGGCATGAAGCCTCTTTGCCTATGATGATACTCAGTGGGTGCCCCTGCCACTTGATGCACAGACACACCTCATCTGTTCTCATGCTGATTTCTACTTCCTGCCTAGCACATATCTCCTCTCCTGATGCAGACACATCCCATCTGTTCTTAGCTGATTTCTGCACTCTGTCTGGCACGTAGCTCCAAGTCAGATTCTTTCATGGGGTGCTAAGCCTTCCTGAACTGGATATGAAAGGAATTGTTTTAAAAGCCATTTATTAGCATGGGTAAATACATTCTGGGCTGGGACTGTGGCTCAGTCATAGAGGGCTTGCCTAGCAGTCCTGAGGATCTGGATTAGATCCATGGCTCCACTAAATAAATAAATATAAATATAATATATTCTGGTGGTCACCAGTAAAAATATACACAATGTATAGAAAATATCTAGAAATGACATGATATTTGAATGTTAAGATTTTAGGCATTTAAAAAATTAGCCACACTCTTACAGTTGTCTGTTATACACCATGGTACCTTTTATGTGGCATAGACTGTTTTTTCTTTATTCTCAAAAATCATGTTTAGTAAGATGTAATTTACAAACACCACCCTGTACTTAAGTACACAGTTGTCTGAATTTTGACAGACATACACAGTTGTGTAACCACCACCTCAATCAAAAGAGAATGTTTCCACCACTTTCTGCAAAAAAATTCCACCCCCAGACCCTAGCAATCATGCAGTCATTGAGCTGAGCTCTTTCCCAACAGTTTTGCCTTTTGCTGAATGTTTTAGTAATTGAACCCAGTTTGTGGGTGTGCTCCACCACTAAGCTATATCCACATCCCCCCTTTTTTTATTTTGAGACAAGATCTCTCTAAGTTGTGCAGGCTGCCTCTGTCCCAGCCTCCTGAGTCACTGGGATTTCAGGAATGCACCCTGCTGCCCAGCTTTATTGTTTTGACTGTGTGGAAGCACCAGCGTTTGAATATCCATTCATCAGATTGTTGTTGTTGTTAGGTGCATCGAGTCGGTATCTGACTCATAGCGACCCTCTGTACAACAGGGGAAACACTATTGTCAGTGTTTCTCTGCTGTTCATAGGGTTTTCAATGGCAGATTAATTTTTGGGAGGGGTTTGCCAGGTCCTTCTCCCAAGCCTACAGCTTCTGGTGTTCCCAGGCAGTCTCCCATCCAGGTACTAACCAGGCCTGACCCTGCTTAGCTTCCGAGATCTGACGGGATCGGATGCCACAGGGCTACTGCTGCAGGCTGTTTCCTTCTAGTCTTTGGCATGTATGAATAAAGCTGCTATAAACACCTGGGTTGTCCTGTGGACGTATGTTTCCATTTTTCCCAGAAGATACATGGGAATGTGAAGATTGACTCACCGGATTAGCAAACAAGTCAAGGGTCAAGGCCAGTATCTAGACCGTTAGGGGATATTCCAGTTCTAAACTATCACATGCACGACGTTGCTGAATGCTGAATTCTTACGTTGACAGTTTTAGCATGGTGGGGATGTCACTCTCTTGCCTTCTGCACTGCATTTCTTCTCGTGAGAAGTCAGTAGTAATTCTTTGTTTTACTTTATGCAAAGTGTGTCTTACTCTCTGACTGCTTTGAAGATTTTCTCCTGATCACTGTTTTCAGCAGCTTGATTATAATGTGCTTTGAAGTGATTTTCTTTCTTTTTATCCCAACTTGAAGTTTATTGAGCTTTTTTTGTATTTGTGACTTTATAGCTTCTTTTCCAAACGCTTCATATTGTCAGTCACAAATCCTGGGCTATTTAGAAAAATTAGAAATATACATGTCAGTTGTGTTAGTTTTATTGTTGCTGTGACCAAATACCTGATAGAAATATCTTAAGGGAGGAGAAATTTACTTTGCTCATGGCTTCAGAGGGTGTGCCCATCCTGGCAGGGCAGGGGTGGTGGAGCAGCTCCCTTCATGGAGCTGTAAACGGGCATGATATAGCCTCAGGACATGCCCCTGTGACCTCCATCTTCAACCAGGCCCTACTTTCTACAGTTTCATCAGTTCCTGTCTGTCTGTTCAGATTGTGGATTCATCAGTGGATAAACCATTCATGGGCTTAAACATAAATAAGATGGTTTGCCTGGCACAGAATCGGCAAGTGTTTCGATCTGCTGTACATAGGGTCGCTATGAGTCGGACTCGACTCGACGGCACCTAACAACAACAACAACAACAACAACAATCCCTCACAGACACACTCAGAGGTGGGCTCTGCTCACTCAGTGCAGTCGAGTTAACAATCAAGATTAACCATCACATCAGATAAATGGGGGGAAAGACAAAACAATAAACGCCATAGAGATGGTTAAGCAACCAATTACGGAAAAAAATAGCACCTTATTCTGTGTACTAAATAAATGAACGGGTTAAATGTAATATTTGAAACCACAAAATTACTAAAAGAAAATATAAGAAGGCATTTGTATAATCTTGGTTGTGAAAGACCTTATTAAAGCATGATACCAAAGACAGCAGCCATGAAGTTAGGTCTGGCTTCTTAAAAATGGAAAACTGGTGTTCAGAAAGAACAAAATGAAAACACAAACAGTAGACCAAGAAAAATTGCTTTTAACAAATATAAAAGACGAAGGCCTATTTTCTTAAGACCTTTTATATTGATAACCAAAAGTTGAACACTTCATTAACAAGAGTTAACATCGATCATTCAGTTCTTTTAAGAAAAAATACAGGCCGGATGTGGTAGCTGATGCCTGTAATCCCAGCAACTCAGGAGGCTGAGACAGGAGGATCACAGGTTCAAGGCCACAGACAGCCTGCATAATTTAGCAAGATCTTGCCTCAAGATAAAAAATAAAAAACAGGTTATTGATGCAGCCCAGTGGTAGAGCACTTGCAAAGTATAGGTGAGGCCCTGGGTTCAATCCCCAAGTACTGCCAAAAAAAAAAAAAAAAAAAGACCAACAACCTGAAATATTTCAGCCTCACTGGTATTCAGCGGATAGATTAAGAAGTAAAGGACAAGTAATAGTTATCTTCTACCAGATTGGCAAAGAATAAGGTCTAGGTACTGCACGTTTTAACCGCTGGGTAGTATAAATGCTGATACACTTTCCAAATTCTTAAAGTAGAATGTATGTAGTGGTAATTTGCTTGAAGCTAATATCTTGCTATTAAGTGTCCATTTTGGGTAAAAAAAAAAAACTTGAAACAATAAGATTTAATATTGCAGATTTGTTTGTGATGATAAATGTTCTGGGGAAGAAGGTGCTAGTTGTGCCACATTTGAAAGTTGAAAATACTCTGTAATATCTGGGAGACTTACTAATGCTGCAGTTGCTGATTGTGGGTCAGACCATTAGCTACTCGTTTGCAAGTTCAAACTGAAAGTGAAGAAAACTAGAACAAGTGTGTGAGAGCCAAAGCATGACCTTGAGTATGTCCCGCCTAAGTTCAGAGACCACGTGAATAACAGGTTTGATGCTTTAGACACTAATGATCGAAGACCAGACAAGTTCCGGCATGATATCAAAGATATCATTCATAAGGAAAGCAAAACGTTATTAAAAAAAAACAGGGGGAAAAAAGACCAAATTACACGTCAAAAGAAACTCTGAATTTGCCCTTGAATGTCAAGCAGCTGAAGTAAAGGGAAGACATGATGATGTTAAAGAACTAAACAGAAGATTTCAAAGGGTAGCTTGAGAAGACTAAATTGAATATTATGATGTGCAAAGACATGTGCAAAGAGCTGAAGATAGAAAACCCAAAGAGAATTGGTGAGTGACCAGCCACTCAAGAGGTTGCGTATGATCAGAAACCAATGGTACCGAAGGATGAAGTGGAAGATGTCTTGAGGAACTGGCGAAGCATGAGGCTCCAGGAATTGATGGAATACCAGTAGAGATGTTTCAGCAAACAGGTGCAGCTCTGGAGCTGCTTACTTGCTTATGCCAAGAGATTTGGACGACAGGGAACTGCCAAAATATCAAGCCTGATTCAGAAGAGATCGTGGAAGCAAGGACATCACTGCTGAGGTCAGATGGGTATTAGCTGAAGTACCAGAAAGATGCTATCTATTTTTTATTGACTATGCAAAGGCATTTGACTTTATGGATCGTAATAAGTTATGGATGACATTACAAAGAATGGGAATACCAGAGCATTTAATTGTACTCATGAGGAATCTGTACATGGACTGGGAGGCATTTGTTTGAACAGAACAAGAAAACACTGCCTGGTTTAAAGTTGAGAAAGATGTGTGTCAGTGCTGTATCCTTTAACCATACTTCCTCAATCTCTATGCTGAGCCAATAATCTGAGAAGCTGGACTTTATGAAGAAGAACACAGCATCAGGATTGGAGAAAGACTCATTAACTATCTGGATTATGCAGATGACACAACTCTGCTTGATGAAAGTGAAGAGGATTTGAAACATTTACTGATGAAAATCAAAGAACACAGCATTCAGTATAGATTGTGCATCAATATCAAGGAAACAAAAATCCCTACCACTGGGTCAGTATGCAACTTCATGATAAATGGAGACAAGATTGCAGTTGTCCAAGATTTTGCTTTACTTGGTTCTACAGTCAACACCCATGGAAGGGGCAGTCAAGAAATCAAAAGATGCATCGCATTGGGAAAAGCTGTTGCAAAAGATCTCTTTAAAGTGCTGAAAAGTAAAGATGTCACATTGAAGACCAATGTGTGCCTGACTCATGCCATGGTATTTTCAGTCGCCTCACACAATTGTGAAAGCTGGATACTGAATAAGGGAGACTGGAAAAGAATTTATGCTTTTGAGTTACAGTGTTGGAGATGAATATTGAATATGTCATGGACTGCCAAAAGAACCAACAGATCTGTCCTAGAGAAGTGTAACCAGAGTGCTTCTTGGAAACTGGGATGGCTAGACTGCATCTGATATAGTTTGGTCATGAGGAACCAATCCCTGGAGAAGGACATCATGTTTGGGAGAGTGGCAAGTGATCAAAAAACAAAGACGACCCTCCACTAGATGGATTGATACAGAGTCTGCAACAATGGGCTTAAACATAAAAAATACCATGTGTGTGGCACAGAATCAAGGAGTGTTTTGTTCTGTTTTACATAGAGTCACTATGACTATGACCTGACTTGAAGGCACCTGACAATGACACCACCACCCTCTGCTGGCAGCAGCACCTGAAACCACCTCCTGTTGCCAGGGAAGAGGGACTGCCCTAATGGTGTGCAGGCCTCGGTGGCCTGGACATCTTCCCATGTGCCTGCTAGCCACCCTTTCCCCAGGACATGTTCTGTCCTGAGGGCTGCACCACACACTTGCTGAGGTAGCAGTTGTATCTGCCTGGTTCTCCGCTGTGTCTTCCCACTCTGAACCATGTCTGGAAGAGGGAGGGTGCTCAATAAACATTTGCAGAGTGACTGGAAGTCACGTGCCAGTACTGGGGAGGCAGTAGTCAGCTCTCGTCCACCTCCCTCTGGAAGTGATTCTCGTGGGGTGCTGAGCAGCAGGCAGGTAAAGCAGTGGCTCTCACTAGGCAGGAGGTGGGAGAGGGAACGCGTACACCAGGCGGGCGGGACAGAGCAGGGGCTCAACAGGGAGGACGGTGGGAAGAGAAGAGCCAGCCTTCCTCAAGGGTGTCTGCCTTCGCTGTGGGTGCTCTTGTCCAGTGAGGAGCCAGGCAGCAGGGGGTGGCGGGGGGAGCCTGTCTCCCAGGCCAGGGCTCCCAGAGCGTACAGGGTGTTGGGGAAGGCGCCATGGGACTCCGTAGTCCTAGTTCAAGCCTGTGGATTCTCTGTGTTTGCCATATCCTAACATAGTGTTTGCTTTTTGTTTCCTTTTTTTTAAAAGGATTTTTTTGTTTTCTTTTGTGTTTTTAATAGATGAGGGTTACTACCAGGGTGGAAAATTTCAGTTTGAAACTGAAGTTCCTGATGCGTACAACATGGTGGTGAGTAGCCTGCGTTTGAGCCTCTTCTTCCTTCAGCCTGGGCGGGGTGCCTGCCCCCGGGACCATGCGGTACAAGGCCCTCACTCCCTTCCAAGTGTGGCCATGGGGACAGGGCACAAAATCACTAGGGTTTCTCTCGGATGACTCATCAGCGAGGTTAAGAGTTTCAGCATGGAAGTTCATTTATTCAACAATATTCATGACTATTATATGCTTGGTGGGCTGCCTGTGTATCTTATGTAAATCTTATCTGTTAAATAAGACACACAAAGAAGCATCATTTTAAAAGACTGTAATTGCAGCACCAAAATTCAAGAAGTCTGTAATTTCAGACAACTTCAGAGAATAGTGAGTGACATAGTTTTAAGCTATACATAATTTATACCCTTACAGGTTAATCCCTCAAGGAACATTACAGATAATAGTTATACCAAATGCTATCACATTCTGTCTTTTTCTTTGAGGAGCTTATAGGCCATTTAGGGAGGTGAGATAAAGTATAGAAAATTGATGAAGTGACAAAAGTGGTAAGTAGCAGGGAGATGAGTAGATAATAGGAAGCCAATTTATGGGGATTCAGAGAAGGAAAGGAGATGATCACTTGGGGACATGGTTGAGTTCCGTTCAGCCTTTAAGGAGAAATGAAATTCGAGCCATCCTGATTTGGCCAGAACTTGGGGGAAGGTGTTCTAGGTGTTTTGGGATGTGTGGAACTGTGTCCCAGGTGTGAAATGAGAACCTGTGACCTATGGAAGGCAGACTGACCAGGTTGACAAAGGAAGAATTGGAGTCCGGGACCAATGGACCGGGGTGGGGTGAGGAGGCCTTCAGCCTGGCTTTGAGGAACCACTGAAGATTGTGAACCAGGGCACCGGGGAGGATGTGGCTGTGCTTCAGTGACATCATCAGCCTGAGCCGATGGCCGTTGGCGTGTGGCCAGCCCACTTCCTCGTCTTTCTGATGTGCGTGTACAATGTGAGCTCAGTGTGGGGAGTGCGTGTGTGTCACTCCTGATGATGTCTGACCCTCTCGGCCCGTCAAGTACAAAAGAAAATCGGGTGCTGGTACAGTGGAAAGTGAAGTTTCTCGTTGACCCAGGGTGGGCCTTGGGCACTGTTGGCGCCATCACTGTGCTTGCAGTCATTGTCCTCCCTGCTCTCTGACCTGACCCCAGGCTCTTTTGTTTGAAGCTAGATTTTAACCTATGAGGATTTCGTTTTTACTGGGCTACCAGTTAAAAGTTTGTTGTGGAGATGAAGAAGTGTTGGCAGTTAAAGAAAAAAGAAAATCTTTAAACAGTTACGAAAATGTGCATCCTAGGTGTGTGTCTATGGGAGAAGGGCCTGGCAATCCACTCCCAAGGCAATCCCGAAACAGTCAGCCATTGAAAACCCTGTGAGGGTCGCTATGAGTCGGATACCGACTCGACGGCACCTAACAAGAACAACAACAAGGTATGTGTGTCTAGCCAGCTTCCTACTGAGACTTTCTACCTTTCCCAGATCACAAGCCAAGATGCCTCAGTGAGAGGCAGCTTGAGAAGTTCGGTTTAAGTACAGATGTTTAGAATTTGGGAGCAGTTTGGTGGCTTTGGAAACAACTAGGCATAGAGAGTATGAAATTGTGGACTGATTACTAAGGATCTGGCTATGTTCCATTTCTGTCAATTATGCCTCAAACTAATGTTGAATTAGCCAGGTGCAATGGTGCACACCCATAATCCCAGCAGTTGGAAGGCTGAGGCTGGAGGATTGCAAGTTTGAGGACAGAAGCAGCCTGCATTGACTTAGCAAGAACCTGTCTCAAAATAAATAAAAAAGGGCTCCGAGTGTAGCCCAGTGGTAGAGCCCTTGCAAAGTATGTGGAAGGCCCTGGTTCAACCCCTGATTACTGAATTTAAAAAAAAAAAGTGTTGAATTAAGAGTGGCGAGTTCATAAGCTTGCCCCTTTGGACAGCTGAGGGAGGGGTTCAGCCTAAGCTGATGAATTTTCCCAGAAGGCCTTGAGGACTTGGGGGACCCTTGCTTCAGGTGTGTTGGGCATCGTTTAGCAGCGGAGTTTCTTGTTTCTTGTTCATCGTCTCAAAACCTGAGAAGCTGTCAAGGCTGAACGGCATTTATTGAAAGCTTCTGTTTCTCATCCTCTCTTGTCCACCTTATGTCGTTCTTCTGGTGGTTTAGTGGCTGATCTCAGTCTTCCTATCCTTCTGTATTAGGAAGTCGGGGCTCAAAAAGCTAAGGTTAAATTTTTACCTCATTAAAACCCAGCATGATGGCACATGCCTGTAATCCCAGGTGTGTGGGAGGCGAAGGCAGGAGGACTACAAGTTCCAGCCCAGCCTGGACCACATGTTGTTGTTAGGTGCCATCGAGTCGGTATCCGACTCATAGTGACCCTCATGGGGTTTTCAATGGCTGACTGTTTCGGGATTGTCTTGGGAGTGGATTGCCAGACCCTTCTCCCACTTTCGCGGTGCTGGGAATTGAACTCGGGACCTCAGAGACTGCAGCCCAGCGCTCTACCCACTGAGCTAAATCCCAGCCCCGCCTGGACCACATAGAGAAACAAAATATATTCTGCGTCATTAGCTCTGCCAGTGTGGCTGGCTGACTTGCTGAAGCCAGTTCATGTACCAGGCTGCCCAGCTTCTAAATATGCACCCTTCCCACTATGCCCATTGATACCCGTCATTCTGTCCTGTCCCGCATTTGACTTCAAGATGTGGAGAGGCGTGGCTGGGCATGGTGGCACACGCCTGCATTCACAACTACTCAGGAGGCTGAGGCGGGAGGAGCAAGAGATGAAGCCCAGCCTGGGCTGCGTGAGTGAAACCCTGTCTCAAAAAAACAGACAGAACACACAAACAAAAACTGTATAAAAAAGCTCTGGGGAGGTAACTCAGTGGTAGAGCTCTTGCCTAGCACGTGTAAGCCCCTGGTTTCAATCTCTTAATACTTGAGGTGGGGAGAAGGAGTGGAGATGCAGGAAAATGGAATAAATAGTGTCTGGAAAACCACAGAGCTTTGCCAGGCTGTGGTGGCACACACCTGCCATCTCTGCTGCTCAGGAGGCTGAGGCAGAAGGATCACCAATTCAAGGCCAGAGGCTGCCTGTGAAATGTGCAAGGCGTTGCGTTCAACACCTTGTACTGAAGAAAGAAGGGAGGGAGACCACTGAGCCTTGATACCTCATATCCCTTTTGAAGTGGTGACTTTCCCAGAGTTTGAGCTTGCCCTCGCAAGCCTTCCCCTCTCCAACCCCTTCCCCGCTACCAGTCCCCACAGAAAAGCAGAAGGACCCATCCATGGAGCTGTCCCCCAACTCCTCTTGCAGGGCTTGGCCTTAGCTTTGTCACAGTGGCCTTACATTTTTATAGTTTCACTTTTACCTCCTTTGGAAATTTTCGGAATGATGGGCCGGTCAGATTTTGTCAGGAAGAAAACCCCATGTATGCAGATACTAGAAGGGGCTGGTGTCTGTGGGGCGAATGCACTTCCTGCCTGGCTTCCACTAAGACCATTTGTGCACCCCGCTTCTGGTGTGGACCTTCCATTCCCTTCTGCCTCTCTGCCTCTCCCCTAGGTGAGTGCGGGGTCTGCGCCAGGAGCCTCCGGGAGACTTCCAGCTACAGTGCTTAGCCCAACACAAAAAGGTCTGCGGTCAGACTTTGCTTGCAGAGCTGTCTGCAGCGCTGCTGCCCTAGCCTGCGAGCCCTGCGGGAGGCTGTGACCATCTCCTGGCACTCTTTCCCGAGTGTTGGCCACCTTTGCCTCTTGAAGCCTGGGAAGCCCGGCTGTCCAGTGCTTGACTCCCTCTGCCCCCTACAGACGTCATACTGTGAAAAGGAGATTAGAGTCACCAAGCACGTGAGCGTGCGCAGACCATGGGTGTTTGCGATAGACCTCGAGAGACGGAACCTTGGGGTGTCTCCTTTGATCTGCACGAGGAGACACGGCCAGTGGCAGCAGCTCTGCAGCCTGGAGGGCAGTGGGGGTTCGGAGGACTCCGCTCCTGTGCATGACTTGCTCGGATAACCTTGATTCTCCGAGGAGGAGTTTTAAATCCTCCTAGCAGTGACAGTGCCTGTAGTATAAGTCTGTTACTAAGGTTGTAAATTGTGTGTGTGGGGGGGGGTTGTTTTTTGAGCCAGGGTCTCACTATGTAGCCCAGATGGACCTCGAACTTGTGTAGCCCAGGCTGGCCTTGAGCTCACGTTCCTCCTGCCTCAGCCTCCCGAGTGCTGGGATTACATGCTGCACCACCACCCCCAGCCAGGAAAACCTTTCATCAGTAAAGTGGATCCTTATTTTAGAATAAATCTTTAAAAGAAAAAGGCCTATTTGGCTTCCCCACACATTCATATCCCTGCATCCCTGCAGGTTAAGGTCACATTTCCTGTTTCTCCGTCCCTTTGTGTCTGCACTTGGTTTTAGAAACTGACTGAATTGATTTAGTGACGTTGACTGAGGTTTTTGTTTTTTTTTTTTTCCTGCGGTACTGGGGGTTGAACCCAGGGCCTCGCGCTTGCATGCTGTACAAGTGCTGGACTAGTGAGCTGTCGCCTCCAGCTCATTTTTTTTTACTTTTTGAGACAGGGTCTCGCTAAATTACACAGACTGCCTCTGGTCTCCAACTTACGATCCTCCTGCCTCCGTCTCCCGAGCCGCTGGGGTTACAGGTGTGCTCCACCTCGCCCGGCTGTTGACTGAGTTTTTAAGGTGTCAGGTTATGTGTCAGACACTGCAGGGCTAGAGAGGAGAGGGTGGCAGCCTTTTAGGAGTTCATTCCCTTCAGAGACAGCCACAGGTGCTGATAAGGAGAAGGCTGAGCTGGGCTGGTGGCTTTGTTGATGGCAGTTCCTCAGGTGGCAGGGAGCTAGTTCTGGGGCATGCCTGTTTGTCACAAGGCCCCTGGGTGTGTCAGTCAGGAGCCACTTGGGGGAAATCATATGCAGAAGCAGGAGGAAGGGATCAGCTTTGCCCTTTGGCTCTGGTTTCCTCCTTGAAGTGACACACATTACGTCCCCTCGTATGTTGGCCAAATACTGCTGTGTCCCAGGGGAGGAGAACCAGAGCCACTTGCTGAGCAGCGGTGACGACTTCCTCAGCCACACCTGAACTTCCCTGCTCCCCTTCTGTGTGATGAGCAGTACTCGAGGGAAGCAGAGGGGACAAGGCTGTGCAGCGTGGTGTCCAGCCCCAGGCTCTGCTCCAGCCGCGCTCTCCGTGAGCTCCTCACCTCCTGCAGACAGCAGTGGCCCCACGTGCTGGTGAGCCACGCGGAGCAGGGCCTCGTGGCTCAGGCTCTTCACACCGTGAGACATGCAGCTGGCGCAGGCTCACGTCAGCACTGAGGAGAGCGCTTGCTGGTGCAGAGCTGAATGATTTAAACCAATCCTCGTCGTTGGCCAGTTTTTGGATAGCGTAAACCAGACTTTCTGTAAAGGGCCCAGCGGCAAATGTGTTAGAATGTGTGGACCACAAGTGGCCCTGTACCACATTCTTTTAGTTTTTAAAAACATTTTCAAAGTAGAAAAACTAATTTTAGTACACAGTCTCTGCTGTGATCTCATCAACTCGGGAGGCAGACCAGGAGGATTGAAAGTTCCAGGACAGAGGCGCCCTACATAATTTACTGAGACCCTGTCTCAAGATAAAAAAATAAAAAAGGGCCTGAAGGTGCAGCTCAGTGGCAGAGCACTTGCAGAAGTATGCGCCATGTCCTGGATTCTGATCCCAGTGCTGCAAATAAATAAATTAATTAAATAACTGCTATTTGAAGTTTTATTTCACTTAGGGTGCTAAATATTATTGCCTAGTTATTAGTTGTTTGTAATTTTTAGGAGTTACTATTATTCAACCTGGGCTGGGATTTAGCTCAGTTGGTAGAGCGCTGTGCTGCAGTCTCTGAGGCCCCGAGTTTGGTTCCCAGCACCCCAAAAATGGTAGAAGGACCCGGCAATCCACTCCCAAGGCAATCCCAAAACAGTCAGCCATTGAAAACTCTATGAGGGTCACTATGAGTCGGATACCGACTCAGTGGCACCTAACAACAACAACAATTATTCAACCTAATTCTAACAACAAATTATGTCATTTGCCCATTTTTCCTTTTCTTGTAGATTTATGAGAATTCCTATACATAAAGTAGGGGAAACTTTTAGTGTTCTCAGCTCTGCTAGGAACTTTTTTCTTGTTTTGCGTGTCTTTTGTTCTCAGTTTTCTGGGGTTTTGTTGTTTGTTTTTGGTTTGTTTTACTGCGGTAGTCAAATGTTTTTCTTCACCAGTTTTCACGTCATGGATTGCTTGAAGCAGACCTCAGGCTCTGGTGCGCAGTCCACATTTTCTTCTAGTGTTCCACGTGGGGCTCAGTCTTTTCATGGTTACCCAGTGGCCCCCTGAACACTCCCATTTTCCTTGCTGACTTGAAATGCAGGGTTGTTAGCTGTTAAACTCTCAGCTGAGCCATCAGGTGGCTGCAGGTGGCGACGCCAGGCGTGTGTTGTTGGTCTACACGTGTGGGGCAGGGATGAGGCACAAGTTCAGTTTGGACAGTGCGTGCGTTCCAGTCCAGGCCCACACTCTGGACAGACCTTTGCCGTGTGTCTGGGATCAAAGTGAACCATTTGCTGGGGTTGGTGGCTCCTACCTGGAACCCCAGCCCTTTGGAGGATGAGGCAGAGAATCTTGCATTCAAGACTGGCTTGGGCGACGTAGTGAGACCCAGTCTCAAACAAACAAACAAACAAACAAACAACGAGGCCCAGTGTCAAGTGAGGCGTTTATATCCAGATCCAACTAGGGGAGGTGTGGGAGGGACACAGGCAGTCACGGGCCAGCACTAGGGAGAAGCTGGGCGGCATGTTGAGGATGGAGAAGGCGAACTGTCTGGAGGAATGCCGGCTGGCCCTTCCTGCTGTTTTCTTCAGATGCTGATTATGAGGGACTTAGTCCCACCACCCGACTGTAGCTCTCTGCGGTCACCCAGAGGCTGCCCACAGCTCTAAGCATCGTCTTCAGCCCGAATGCCTCCTTGCAAGTAGACATCATTTCTGTCAAGACTGTGGCTGTTTATTGGTAGATAGCCAATCAGAAGTAGGAAATGTTCCTAAACACGCTCTGAATCCGAATTCTTTAGTCCTTAGACATGTAGGTTTGCACAGTAATGGGGGGGCATGTCTATCTTGATATTGTGATGTTTGGAATTCAGGAAGAAAACACATAAGGGACTGAAAAAGCATATTTGCCTTATATAAATAAAAAGATGAAACAACTGTAAGACTACTAGAAAAAACACAGGAGCAGATGTTGGTGGTGAAGTATGTTTTTAAGTAGGTACCAAAGATAAAAATTTGATTACAGCTGGGCACTGTGGTGCACACCTCGAATCTCAGAGACGCCACAGGAGGATTGTGAGTTTGAGGCCAGAGGGAGCTCATGCCACTTAATGAGACCATCTCAAAATACAAAACAAAGCAGGGGTCTCGGGGTGCCGCTTAGTGGTAGATACTCGCCTAGCATGTGCAAGGCCCTGAGTTCAACCCCCAATACCAAAAAACAAAAATATGATTATAAGGTTTAAAGAACAGCCTTCCACACCTCAGGAAACATCGTGAACCAAATGACAAAACAGGGAAAATGTTCCCCACCTTTGACAAAGGGTTGATGCCTTCATGAGGTGACACTCTGAGAGTCTGTGGGGCAACACTTATACCTGGGTGCAGGTAGGGTGCATCCCACCCTTTCTGAAGATACCCCAGCACTGTCAGCCAGGGTTCTGACCAGCGGCGGCTCTTCATGGTCTTCATCCCAAGGAAATCTTTCTTATAGGACGTGAGCAAAGATAGGAACACTGACAGACCGGGGCGTGGACTAGAGGTGGAAGCATCGTGATGTCCAGGGGTTTTGTACCGCAGAATGTGGGAAAGGCCCCTGAATGTGACAGAAATAAATAGGAAGAAAGGTAGATCACATCCTCCCTCTTCTGTAAGGAAAAACATGTGCGTGCACCGCACACAACCCGTACGTGTCTGCAGCCTAGAAGAGAGGCCCAGAGCTGCACATCAGCTGTCAGTGGGAATTAGTTCTGAGGGGGTTATGATGGGATAACGTGTGTGGGTACATTTATTTATTTATTTTATTTTTTTTGTGGTACTGAGGGTTGAACCCAGGGCTTCACACTTGCATGCTCTGCAAGTGCTGGACCACTGAGCTGCAACCCCAGCCCATTTTTTACTTTTTGAGACAGGGTCTCGCTAAGTTATGCAGACTGCCTCTGGTCTTGAACTTGGGATCCTCCTGCCTCCGCCTCGGGAGCAGCTAGGATTATAGGCGTGCGCCACCACACCCAGCTGTGGGTACATTTATTAAAGGCAACAGAAAGGAAAGGAAAGAAGTATTTATATTTACATATATTTATGTAACATGTGGGCTGGGATTTAGCTCAGTTGGTAGAGCGCTGCGCTGCAGTCTCTGAGGTCCCGAGTTCAATTCCCAGCACCGCAAAAATGGGAGAAGGGCCTGGCAATCCACTCCCAAGGCAATCCCAAAACAGTCAGCCATTGAAAACCCTATGAGGGTCGCTATGAGTCGGATACCGACTCGATGGCACCTACCAACCAACCAACCATGTAACATGTATTATGTCATTTGTCATATAATTACACTATTATACATTAGTACGCTTGTTGTTTGTTAGGTGCCGTCGAGTCGGTATCCGACTCATAGCGACCCTCTGTACAACAGGGGAAACACTATTGTCAGTGCTTCTCTGCTGTTCATGGGGTTTTCAATGGCAGATTGATTTTTGGGAGGGGGTTGCCGGGTCCTTCTCCCAAGCCTACAGCTTCCGGTGTTCCCAGGCGGTCTCCCATCCAGGTACTAACCAGGCCCGACCCTGCTTAGCTTCCGAGATCTGGCAGGATCGGATGCCACAGGGCTACAGCTGCAGGCCAGTACAGTAGTAGATATAAATAAATATACGTTTCCTTTCATTATTGTTGTCTCTCTTAAGAGTAGGGATTCCTCTTATAATAGAGAAATCTTGAAGGAAGTTCACCCAAGCCTGCCGGGCTGTGAGTGCCCGTGCATTTCATCCTCGTGCTGATTTTCCTTCTCCCCCTGTGTAAGTATAGAGTGGTGCACTTGGAAGCAGGAAGGTGTACCTAGCACTGGCATCTGCATCTGTGCGCAGTGAGGAGTCGGTCCACTCTGGGAGAGGGTGGCCCTGGGCCGCAGTAGTGGTTCAGTAACTCGTTCCTGGCATTCTGGGCTGCTGCTTAGAGTTTGGGGCTTTTCCCTAGAGGACGCTCCAGTCCTCAGCTCTCGGCCCTGGGCCTTCCCCCACACCCGGTGCTCTGTCCTTGTAAGAAGCGCAGACAGGCACAGGAAGCAGGAGCCCGGGGGCGGGGGGCAGTGTGCACTCACTCCTGTGTGGGGGACGCGGCAGCGCAGAGCACTGAGTGGTGCCTGGTGGTCAGACTAGTGCCGAGCGAGCCTGGAAGTGCCAGCCATCTGGGGCACCGAGGGTGTCATCGGAGAGACTGCCATATGATCTGTCTGTCCCTGTCGCAGCCTCCCAAAGTGAAATGCTTGACCAGAATCTGGCACCCCAACATCACAGAGACCGGGGAAATATGTCTAAGGTGAGTCTCGTCTTCCTCTCGCCCGCGTTTGTGAGCCTCGGCCTCTACACAGGCTCTGCTCGGAGAGATCTCGAGGCTTGGCCACCACAGGGAAAGACCGAGGCTAAACTCAAGCTGCCGCCCTCAAGCCCTGCCCTAGCTCTGCCTCCACCCAACGTCCTCTGCTGCTCTGAGGGCCGAGGCCCTCGTAAGAGTGATCGTTGATGTCAGTAATGAAAGCGACTTCCCACCACAGCTTAAGGAGCAGGACCCCACCATTCCTCTGAAGCCTGAGTGGCTGCCGTGCATTCCCCCCCCACACACACACACGGGATGGCTGCTGTCCAGCATTTTATGTGAATCTGCTGAAGTTTTCGCTTTTCTCCTTTCAAACCAGAGTATGGCGGGTGTCATCACCCATTCCTGTAATTCTAGCAGTAGGGAGGCTGAGGCCGGAAGAGTTGGAGGCCGGCCTGTGATGCGCAGTGAGACCCTGTCAGAATTACAGAAAGAATTAATAATGATGAGAAATAAGTCCCAGCTGTTAAAATGTGACAAGCGAGGAACTGGCATCACAGTGAGCCTTACTAGCTCAGAACGCAGGCTCCAGGTGGACTGCCCGGCGTGCGGTGCACACCATTCTCCAGGGTGTCCCTTCGCGCATTCTCTTCGCTGTGAGACAGGGAAATGGTGGCACTTCCTTCATGGATTGTGACAGGCGTTGAGTGAGTCTGACGACTCAGGCATCACTCACAGGGTTCTGCCTGACAGACGAACAGTAAGCTCCAGGCTTCACTTATTCCCATTGTTTTTGTTGCTGTCATTTTCTGAATGTTCTTTGTGTGTTGCTTTATGCACTCTTTTCTCCTGCTCACAACTTCCACGTGTGGATGAAAGGTCTCTGTATGCCATAAATAGATACAAATGGCCTAAGACATTGTAACTTTGGAGGTAGAGAAAGCTGTTCTCAGGCAGGAAGCTTGTCCTGCCTCACTATGTCCTGTCCTCTCAGGACTTGACCTTTGCCAAGCTGTCCTTGAAACTTGAGAAGCTGCAGAAGAAAAGATGTGTTTCATACACACAGATCTCCCCTGTGTCGTAAATAAAGACAAAACATGTCCCGTGAGGACCACTGGCGGCATTCTAGGTGCACCTGTGGCCCAGGTAACTGGAGGTGGCTCCTTGCTAACCCTGTGCTTTTTTCTGTCTGCTTCAGTTTACTGAGAGAACATTCGATCGACGGCACTGGCTGGGCTCCTACCAGAACACTGAAGGTAAGAGTCAGTGCCTCTGGGTCACAAGCTGTCCCTATGGTCCTCCTCAGGCAGCCAGCCTCCTGGGAGAGCAGTGCGCCTTGTGCTAGGCAGGGCCACTCAGGCGGGGGCACACCCTGCTCGCTGGCCCCACCACCCATCACCTGGGGCCGGTTCTTGTTGGATGAGAGTCCTTGTCAGCCAACGCCAGGTACAATGTGGTAGCGCACCCCTCTGATCCCAGCTGTGCAGGAGACTGAGGCAGGAGGGTCATGAGTTTGAGGCCAGAGGCAGCCTGTGCAATGTAGTGAGCCCTGTTTCAAAAACAAAAAAGGGACTAGGGGTGCAGCCCAGCGGTGGGGCACCAGCCTAGCATGTGTAAGGCCCTGGGTTCAGCCCCCAGTATTGCCAAAAAACAGAGACAGGAGCCAAAACCACAGTTTTCAGAGCCACACTGTCAGCCACAGGAGGCTTCATGGCCATCGTTCAGTGGACAAGGATATCATGAGCCCTTCTAGGTAGGTACCTGAGAGGGAGTCGTAAACTGTGATGTGTAGGTTACCCCCTGTGGCCAGGGCTGTCAGGTGGTGGTATCTATCAGGATAGGCCCCATGGTGTAGCTCAGTGGTAGAGCATTTGCCCAGTGTGCACAAAGCCCTGGGCTCCATCCCCTACTACTGCCAAAAAAAAAAAAAAAAAAAAGCCACCATGAGGGAGCAATACAGGAAAGAAGTTTTTGACCCCCATCAGTATTAGGAATACCCAGACATCACACCATCATGACTCGATTCCTTCCAAGCTATGGTTGTGACTGCATGGGCAGCCCAGCCAGGCTTTCTCTCCAGCCTCTCCACAGGCCCTCACTGTGTCCTGTTCCTCTCAGTACTTGACCTTTGCCAAGCTGTCCTTGAACCTGGAAGGAGTCCTTCTCCTCTCCTGGGCTGCCCCTTCCGCTGAGGAGCCTCTCCCCCAAGGTGGGCTCTCTGGATGTCAGCCTGCTGACAGCCCATCTGTCTGACCTTCCCCCAGACTTTAGAGTTCTGGCTTCAGGCCTGACTCGCACTGGGAAGTTAGGGATAGATGAGTGGGGGAAAGCAGAGGAGGGCAAATAAAATTTAAAATTACCACGAGCAGAAAATGTGGGATGGTCATGAGAATCAGCTTAAAAAGGACAAGGTTTTTCTTGAGACGGGGTCTTGCTATGTAGCCCAGGCTGGCTTGGAACTCATCATATAGCCCAGGTTGGCCTCGAGCTTGCATCAGTTCTCCTGCCTCAGCCTCCCAAGTGCTAGGATTTACAGGTGAGCATAACCACTCTCAGCAGGGGAAAAGGACAAGACTTTCTGACAAAGAGGCAGGTGGAGAAGGAATTTGTGGTTCAGTCACAGATGGCTAGTCACTGCAGATGGAACAACACTGGCTCTCAGTTTTATTTTATGAAAATTTCTGATCTTAGAAATGAGAGTCTCTCAGCCGGGCGTGGTGGCGCACACCTGTAATCCCAGTGGTTTGGGAGGTGGAGACAGGAGGATCGCAAATTTGAGACCAGAGGCAATCTGCATAATTTAGCAAGACCCTGTCTCAAAAAGTAAAAAAATGAGCTGAGGGTGCAGCTCAGTGGTCCAGCACTTGCAGAACATGGAGGCGCGAGGCCCTGGGTTCAACCCCCAGTACCACAAAAAAAAAAAAAAAGAAAGAAAGAAAGAAATGAGAGTCTCTCTTGATTTTCAAAGTAACTAGAGTAAAATTAAGAAGACTCATAGGCCTAATAAGCTAAACTCTATCCCCTAAAAAGCGATTGGTGTTAAAAGGGGCAGATTCTATTTTAAAGGTCTTTTTCAGAAGTCCGGAGTCTGGTGACCACAGGTGGATGGTGGGGGAAGGTGGAGCATGTGGTACACATGCTGGACAGTGGGCTCGTGGCCCTGGGTCAGGGACAGGGGTAGTTGATGTTCCTTTCATTTTATATTTGTTGCTGTGAATTTCCATTGCTTATTACGCTCCAAGAAAGGTAGTTTTCGTTTCCTGTCTTGACAAAAGCAGATACTAAGGACAGGTTTGGGTACTACACAATGCATGTTTCTTGGTCACTGGTTTAAGACTTTGAGTGCATAGAAGCCTGAAATTTTTTTTTTTCCATATTTCAGGATGTGGTGTGGGGATTAAACTCCTTATTTACCGTAAGTACATTCATCAAAATTCCACCTTTTTCTTTATTTCCCTGGTGGGTATTTTGAAACATCACCTTACGGTAGGGCAGGAGACTTAAAAGCGAACTTTGCACACACTCCTTTTACAATCAGAAGTAGGACTGTGACGTGTGGACCCAGGGGGCTTTGGGGTGATATGGGGAGGTTGTCAGGGGAAGTAGGCAGAGCAGCCCCACTTCTGCCCGCTGGGTTGGCTGTCTCCGAGGCGTGTGGCTGATTCATTAGCTTCAGTCCCTTCTGCAGGGCAGTTGCTCCTTTGGCCTCTCTTGCCCACTCCCCACCTGGGACTGCAGCCTCACCAGCCAGCCCAGTGCCTGGCCTTATTTGTTCCCAGGTGTCCTGGTCTGCATAGATAGATGGAATGGTCATCAACCTGGAAGGCTTTTCAGAAAGCCAGAACCCTAGAATCCTTCTCTTTCCACCAGGGCCGCCCTGCTGAAGTTCGCTGTCCTCAGACAGGGGCTCTGGCTCGGCTCTGGTGCAGGAAGAAGCTGAAAGGCCAGCTGACATCTGCTATTTAGAATGTGACCTTTGTGCCTTTGAATCTTTACTTTCTGATTCGTGAAAGAGCTTTTAAACAAATAAGCTTCAGATATCTGTTCTGAATAAAAATGCTTTTCTATTTTTGGTAAAATCCAAGGTCTCTCCATGAGTACAAGCGCATCTTGACAGTCTGCCGAGGGTGGTCTTGTGGCCAGTGTCACTTGGGGCACCAGAGGCTCCAGCAGTTACAGTGGGGGCATACCTGCCCTGTCTTCTCCTGTCACCTGGGGCACCAGAGGCTCCAGCAGTTGCAGTGGGGCATACCTGCCCTTCCTTCTCCTGTCACCTGGGGCACCAGAGGCTCCAGCAGTTGCAGTGGGGCATACCTGCCCTTCCTTCTCCTGTCACCCGGGGCACCAGAGGCTCCAGCAGTTGCAGTGGGGCATACCTGCCCTGTCTTCTCCTGTCACCTGGGGCACCAGAGGCTGCAGCAGCTACAGTGGGGGCATACCTGCCCTGTCTTCTCCTGTCATCTGGGGCACGGTGTTCTTGTTTCTCAGCAGAAGGAAAAGTAGCAGAGCTTCAGACTGAACTGAATCCCTGCCTACGTTTGCCCTCTCGTCTGATAGTTCTGGGCAACCCTTGCTGCGATTTCAGGCTCCCGCTGACTCCTGTGGGGAGGAGGTGCCTGTGGGAAGGTGCAGCCTGGATTCTGCCATCTGGACTTTTTTCTGCTGAGCTCAGTTGTTGTATTGGGGGCCTGGGCTTCTTTGGCAAATAAAGTTTTACCTCTGGAGTCCCAGAGGCCGAACATAATTTAAAAGCTGTCCAGCAGTTTGTCTTCAGTGTTGTGTTGAGGCTTCGCATCTTCAGCTTGATGAGAGCCAGCCAGGGCAGGAGCTGTCAGGCCCCAGCCCACGTGGGACTTCCCACTGCTGTTCTCTGCAGCCGCCGCAGGATCCCTTCTGGGGCGCAGCCTGCCTGCTGCTCGTCCACGGCCACACAGACGTTTTGATGGGCAACTTAATACTTGTTCTACTTCATGCAAGGAAGTAAACGCTGTTTCCTTTGACTTGGTTTGGTTTCGTTGAGAGAAATCTGGTCCCATCAGATTTCCCCATCACCAAGTGCCCCAAAGCTTCTGAATCCCAAAGAGCCAAGCAGAAGTATGAATTTTTCTTTTCTTTTCTTTTTTTTTTTTTTTAAAGAATTGAATTCTTTATTTGTAATATCCATAAATGTTGCTATTCTATATTTCTATCCAGGAAAGTAATTTTCTCCTGTTAACAGTTTTGTTCTTTTTTTTATAAACAACAATTTGAATTCTATTGCATGAAAGGGCTACAAATATAAATGTTAACCAAGCAGAATACACAGATATTTTGCTTTACAACTTGCACCTAAATCTGTAGCAGTTATTGCAACTAGTGTATTTATTTTAGGTCGGACATATGGTAAAAAACAAAAAGAGTGAAGAATAGGTATTGCATGTAATATGCGCTTTTAATTTTCCCTATTTTCTAGGACTTGAAGTCTAATTTTCCAACTATCAATGATCGTGGAGATGTATAGTTTTTCTTTGCTGTATTTATAACATATTATCCTATCCATGTTTATTTCCAAATTTGGAATACAGTCCCCAAATTTAACGTAATTCCTACAGAGGAATGCAGTTGTCTTTTCAATGACCCAACATAGGGCTTACTTTGGATAGCAGTGACTCAGAAGAACAAACATTACCAGCCTGATTGTCAAGAGGAGTGAGCAGGGCTTAGGAGGCCTCTGTGTTGAAGCCCAGGTGTTTCTTGTGATAAGAGGAGCCAGGCCAGTGCTTTCTAAGGCACAAAGCGTCAGCGCTCCCCCTGAGGCGGGGGACACCAACCTGACTGCAGGGCCCTGTGTCTGATCGGACCCCACACGTTGTTCCCACCAGGCTGAGTGGTGCCTATGAAAGGGAGTCGCAAGTCAGGGCGATCTAGGCAGGGTCAGGAGAGAAACCTTACACACCCAGAGGCAGAGGTTTTGAGCATTAAATAAATGAGGAAAAGTAATATTTAACCATATTAAAAATATGGTGTTTATTTGAAAATGCTTGTAGTGAGAGTGATTGTCATTCTCCAGTTATCGAGAACAGCATCAAATTAATGTGACCGCTGTCTCCTCCATTTCCACCAAGGTCCGGACAATTATATGTAGACATATCCCTGACTCCTTTTCGTCAACTGTCAGTCACCATTCTGGAAAAATACCCACATGCTCAGCACCCTTACATCAAAGGAAACAGAGTACTTTGAGGAAGTCCCTGCTGTCCAGGCAGGTCTGCCAATCACTGATTAGATTTCCCTACAGACTTGTGACAGGAGGAAGGCCTGTTCTTCCCAGTATTCACTTTGAGTTTCTCTCTTTTTAAGGATCTTTTGAATTTTGATGATCCACTGAATATTGAGGCTGCAGAACATCATTTGCGGGACAAGGTAAGCCAGTACCAGACCGACTCTAGGTGGATGCATTTGGAAAAGGGGTGGTTAGGGCTGTCTCTGATTGTATTAGTGAGAAAGAGTGGTGGAATGCAGGACTGGAACATAAGGCAGTTTATATATAATCTGGTACAACAAAGGAGTATCACCTTAGGAAAGCGCTTTACCTGCAGTCCAGAAGTGCTTTTTACTAGAGGCAGTTTGCTAGTAACACTCAGCATGAATAATTTAAAACAGGCAATTATCCCTTACTTTATTAATAGTCCAGGGAGGTGAGGTATGGCTCAGTGATAGGTGCTTGCCTAGCATGTACAAGGCCCTGGGTTCCAACCCCAGCACTCAAAAAAAATAAAATAAATAAACAGAAAGACCCCAAGCCACAAAAACAGAAAAACAAACCACACACACACACACACACACACACACACACACACACACACACACACACACACACACCCCTCCAAGACCTCACGGTGTTACAGGAACATAGAAGGAAAAGGGATAGCGACACGTCCACTGCCTTCCTGACATCCATCCTTCATACCCTTTGCTGTGCTGATGGTATGCAGGTGCGTTTGGTTTTATGTTTGCCAGAAACCATGGATCCTAATTATTATACTTAATCTTTAGTTCTTTTTATCATTATTAACTTTTCCTCCCCAAATCAATGCATAATCACTCCTGCACTAGGCATTCTCTTGTTGGTGAGTGTTCACGTTTTCCCCCACTGGATCGATGACAACTACAAGTAGTAATTCAGTAAATATCCATTTACATGCATCCTTCCATACTAGTAGGGCTGGGGTTTAGCTCAGTTGGTAGAGCGCTGCACCGCAGTCTCTGAGGTCCTGAGTTCCATTCCCAGCACCGCAAAAATGGGAGAAGGGCCTGGCAATCCAATCCCAAGGCAATCCCGAAATAGCCATTGAAAACCCTATGAGGGTCTCTATGAGTCGGATACTATGAGTCGGATACTTGATGGCGCCTAACAATAACAATCCATACTAGTGCTTTTATTTCTATACAAGAGAATCTTAGAACTGGGGCACTGGGTCAGAAATGATGTGTGTTCTTAACTTGAATAGCTTTGGGCAGACTCTGCTTCCACAAGAGTGTGCAGTGCCCAGGCCCACAGCAGGCAGGTAATTGCCTGTCTCCCTTCCTACACATTCCCTCAGGAACACACATGTGGCTCTGCTTTTTGAACCTCTAGACAGATCAACAGATCAAGTGGCAGTAGTGAAGGATTCTGCAGGGAAAGTATTAAATGACACAGGAAATGTCAAAAGAAGATGGAAGGAATGAACAGAGTCATTATACCAAAAAGAACTGGTAGATGATCAACCATTTCAAAAGGTTGCATATGATCAGGATCCAATTGTACTGAAGAAAGAAATGAAAGCTGCCTTGAAGGAAGTGGCAAAACAGAAGGCTCCAGGAATTGATGGAATACCAATTGAAATGTTTCAACAAATAGATGCAGCACTGGAGGTGCTCACTTGTTGATGACAAGAGATTTGGAAAATAGCTACCTGGCCAGCTGACTGGAAGAGATCCATATTTGCGCCTGTTCTCAAAAAAGAGCATCCAACTGAATGTGGAAGTTATCGAATGATATCATTAATGTCTCACACAAGTAAAATAGTCTAAAGATCATTCAAAAACAACAGCAGTATATTAATAGGAACTCCTGGAAAATCAAGCCAGATTCAGAAGAGGAGATGGAACCAGGTACATCATTGATAACGTCTGGTGGATATTAGCCGAAGCAGACAAGACCAGAAAGATGTCTGTTTTATTGGCTACGCAAAGGCATTTGACTGTGTGGATCACAACAAATTGTGGATAACGTTGCAAAGAATGGGAATACCAGAGCACTTAATTATACCCATGAGGAATCCATACATGGACCAGCAGGCAGTCGTACGAGCAGAACAAGGAAACACTACCTGGTTTAAAGTTGAGAAAGGTGTGCATCTGGGCTGTATCCTTTCAGTGTACCTCTTCAATCTCTATACTGAGCAAATAATCTGAGAAGCTAGACTTTATGAAAAAGATCATGGCATCAGGATTGGAGGAAGACTCATTAACAACCTGTGTTATGCAGATGACACAACTCTGCTTGCTTAAAGTGAAGAGGATTTGAAACGTTTACTGATGAAGTTCAAAGACAGCCTTCAGTGTGGATTGCACCTCAACATCAACAAAACAAAAATCCTTACAACTGGGTCAGTATACAACTTCATGGTAAATGGAGAAAAGATTGAGGTCCAAGATTTTGTTTTACTTGATTCTACAACCGACACCCATGAAACGAGCAGTCAGGAAATCAGACACATTGCACTGGGAAAAGCTGTTACAAAAGATCTTTTTAAAGTGTTGAAAATATGTCACATTGCAGACAAAGGTGAGCCTGACTCGTGCCATAGTATTTCAGTCCCATCATACGGTTTGGGAAGCTTGACATTGAATAAGGGAGACAGGTGAAGAATTGATGCTTTTGAGTTATGGTGCTGGAGATGAATATTAAATATACCAAGAACTCCCAAAAGAACCAACAGATCCGTCCTAGAAGAAGTGCAACTACAGTGCTCTTTGGAGGCAAGGATGGATAGACTGCATCTTGCATATTTTGGACATGTAGTCAGGAGGGACCAATTCCTAGAGAAGGACATGAAGTTTGGGAGAGTTGCAGGTTAACAACAACAACAACAAAAGGAAGACCCTTAACTAGATGGATTGACACAGTGGCTGCAATAATAATGGGCTTAAACACAAAGATTGTGTGGATGGCACAGTGTTGGGGAGTGTTTTGTTCTGTTGTATACAGAGTTGCTATGAGTTGGACCTGACTCAATGACAAGTAACAACAACAACAGACAGACCAGGGTTATTTACATGTGTACCCTTTCCACAGTGGATTGTTGGGATTTTCTTTGAGTCTGTTGAGGGCGTGAACCTGTGGTTGGCTGCTTTAGCACACGTGCAGGGTGGAGCTCTGTTAGATTGCCTGCAGCCTTCACTAAACTGTGCCGTCTTGCCCATTTCACATGGGTGTGAGTGCTTCCAATAAAACACCTAAGACGACTATTTTGTCTACAAACAAGATATCTAAACCCACTGGGGCAGAAGGAGCACCAGGGAATACAGCGGGTAGAATTACCGTCGCTAGGTGTGGGCTGTGCCTGGGTGGAAGGGGCGGGGCAGGGCTGTGTTTTAACGGTCAGCGAGAGGATGCACTGGGCCTCCGGTGAGGAATGGGACCGGCGTTCCGTCAGGAAGGGTGTGTGGAAGACTGTGCACGCAGGCCTCCCACCAAAGGCAGTAGCAGCGCCCACGTCCCGAGCCTGAGACTGGAGACGCCAGACGGCGACCGGAGCTAAGACGGCTCACGTTCAGCCTCCCTTGGCGTGTGCCAGACCGGCCCAAGCACCCAGCGCTGTGGCGCTCGGCCTGGGCGGGTCGTAGAGCCCTCCGGGGCCTTTTCTGGACAGGCTTCCCCGTGCTCACCCTGCCAGTCGTCAGCTGCCAGGGGGCATCCCGCTGAGCAGCGTTCTGAAAGTCATCAAGCTGGTTCCAAACATCATGCTGAAGAGCAGTGGCTCTCGCTTCCGTGAGACCTGCTGTGTGCCAAGACCGTCCGGGCGTTGGGCATGTGCCCCACCTGGTCTGCGCCACCATCCAGAGCCTGAGGGCAGAGCAGGAGCTGCTGCCTCACTGGGGAGGTGAGACTGCGCCCAGCGTGTGCCCTGCTCAGGCTCAGGAGATGTGGCAGGCATCACGGGGTGCATCGTATGCAGTGCCACCAGGCGGGCAGAGCAGGCCGTCTGCAGAGACCAGCACCTGGGGCAGGCCAAGCTCCATGCTGAGGGCTGGGGCAACAGGGCTCCTCAGAAGGGTCTGTGGGGTGACGTGTCCCTACCCACAGGCTGCACCTTGCCCTGTTCTCACAGCACCCCGCTGTCTGCAGCCAGCCCCCATGCCTGCTGGGGTGGTCCTTATGGGCAAAGCCTCGGGATTTTGTCCTTCCTTGCCAAGCCTCCAGCAGACACGTTCCTTGGCCTTGACCTGTCAGGGGCTCTGCTCACAGTTTATTCCTCTCTACTGCCATCACATGGGTGAGGACCTCCCCATGGAGCCCATACCGAACTCAGCCTTGTCAGGGAAAGGCAGTAGGAACAGCCGTCCGGGTGGAAAAGGGTTCTGCAAAAGTGTCTTTCTTTTCATTTTCCTTTGTCTGAAATAAAGGGAATACTTTCCAGGTAATAAACGGAGCTAAAAACCATCCAAACATTGATGTTTCCATGTGGACTCTAAGGAGTGGCCCCGCCCACCCACATCTTCATGCCAAGTGATGATTGCGGTTTTGAACCTTCCACTTCCTGTATTCTGAATCCCTTCATTCATTACAAGGTGACTGGTGGCCATTTCTGTGCCCAGTGAGCTGCTAAATGCCCAGATGGACTGTGGAAGTGACGGTTCCTGTCCCCGTGAAGCATACACCCTCATGGGAAAAGATAGGGCGTAGTGATGTAGGGAGGGGCTGGGGAGTGCAGGGTAAACGGGAGGAATGTTCCAGGGAGTTTCCACGGCCAGCTCAAAGGCCCTGAGACCACGCAGGGGGGCCTCAGGAATGGAAAGAAGCAAGTGACTGCGGGGACATCACAGCAGGTGCACGTGCCAGGCATGTATCAAGCACTTTACACACCTCGTTGTCTTTCATAATGACTCTGAGAGGGGGACGCTTATTCCACCAAGCAGCTACAAGGCACCCTACCTGAGGGGCACGCCCATCCTGGAGGTGGGCTCCTAGTCTGTGGTCTGCACACAAGCAAGTCCTGTGTGTTGATTGCCCTCGGAAGTACAAGAGGGAGTTGCAGACAGCCGAGCCTGGGCCACACACGGTCCCACATGGGCCAGGGTGCTAGCCTTTACCCGGAGCGAGAGGGCAGACCCAGGGGCTGAATCCAAGCAGGCAGCTGTTGTCCTGAGGGCAGGTTGTGAGGCTGGAGATTTCCAAGGCCTTCATCCCACTCCTGAGCTTTTGCAGTGGTCCCTGGTGGGCTGAGTGTTGCCCAGCACTGGAAACTGGAAGTGGCTTGGAGGGTGGCTTTTGCTGGAGATGTCGGGGTTTCTGGCCAGCCCCACTTGCTTGAGAGTGAGTGGCCAGCATGCATCCTGTGCGTGCAGCCTGGGGATATGTTGGGGAGGTTGCCAGAGTCACCTGGGGTGGGTCACAGTTCCTGTTGCTCACCACGGACTACGAGCCAGTCGCTGGGCCTTCCCCTTGCAGGAAGTTTGTATTTTCATTGTGTAGAGCAGACACAAAGATGTCAGGTCGAGCAACTGTTGAAGAGAAATACAAGGGAACTATGAGGGACCCATTATTCCTTCTCTCCAAATGCAACAGGAATCTGACCCCTAAACACCAGCCGTTGCTTTCAGGTCTAGGTGTAGCCAGGAATTTGCCTGGCCTCAAAAGGCCACTGTGGGTGTTGGGCATGGAGCTGGCCGGGGTGCTGTCCTGCAGTGAGGAGGCAGCTGTGGACAGGCCCTTCTGCAAGAGCATGGCAGGCCGCTGCTCAGAGTGCTTACCCCAGCCTGCACCTGCTCTGTGCACTGTGGCGACGTGGGTCACAAATGGTGGATAACGTTGCAAACCGTGAGAATACCAGAGCACTTAACTATACCCATGAGGAGTCCATACATGGACGAGCATGTATGGATCCCCCACGCCTGGGCACTTAGCTGGGGAAATGGAGCTGGGGCGGTGTGGCATCGATGGGACCGAAGCCATGTACCCTGTGGGGACAGCAGTGACCCAGAAACTGCATTGTAAGGGTTCAGAGCTTCAAGACACTCTGGGGACTCGATCCCATGGGATTTTGCTCCTAACGTTGGGGAAAACAGACACCTAGATACCTAGACCTAAAGGCTTTCCCACTCATTGTCCTGGGTGAATTCTAGGTCCCTCCTCTCTTTTGCCATCTGAGGCCCCTGGCTGGCCCCTGCTTCTTGGTGTGTGGCACAGAGCCCCACGGCACGCCTGCCTTTCCTCCAGGCAGGGCGGGTGCCCAAGGTGGGGCTGTGTTGATTTGGGCTGGGAAGGCGAGCACATCCTAACTGGGCGGCGAGGTCCAGGGAAGCCATTCTGGGAAGACAACGAGAAACTCGGGTCTTCTGAGAGCAGCAGCCTGGCTCGTGCCCATTGGTGCCAAGAGTCTCGGCTTCAGGACTGTGACCACACTTTCCTGGGCTTGGTGTCCCCACCTAAAAAACAAGGGAAGCGGGTGAGGTGCTCTTAGGACCCCTCCCACGCAGCCCCCTGCCCTGCCTGCCCCGGCACTGCCTGCAGTGGCTCCACACAGTGCGCAGTGGGGTTGCCTAGACATGACACTCGTGCTCGAAGGCCTCTGGCCATCCTGTCACCTGGCAGCGAGGGGCCCCTTCCCATGGGGCCTTCGGGTCGGGGGATGTGATGTGTCCCTGAGGCGGTGCTTTGCGCTCACTCACTCTTCTCCCCTTTGTCCTCTCCCTCCGCAGGAAGACTTCCGGAATAAGGTGGACGACTACATCAAGCGGTACGCCAGATGATGAGGGGGGGAGGACGCCGGCAGGCCCGTGGACTGTGTGTCACAGTTGGTCTCTGATGTGAAGCAGCACGAGGTAGCCCTCCTCTCATCCTCACGCTCCCTCTCAGCCCCACGGGGTTGTCCCAGTCCTGTGACCGTGTTGTCCCGAAGAAGACCATCCTCCTGACTGCCCTGTGTAGATGGCAAAACGCGACACAAATACAGCGAGAAACTTGTCCGGGCCTCTAAAGCGTTGTCTGCTTCCCTTCACATGTTTCCTCTCTTGAAACTGTACTGGCTAGGCTGTGACGAAACTCCCCAGAAGTTGTAAGGAACTCAGCCTAGAGGCTAGCGCTTGCTCCCCCCTCCCCAGCCAAGTCCATGTCCGCACAAGTGGTGTAATGACGTGTTCAGTGTAACTCGCAGATTGCAATAAGAAACCCGCTACAAACTGTGATTGGATGCATATTCTCTTAGCTCCTCCCACGAATGGCGGCCCTGCCTAGATGTGAAACTTCCCAGAATGCATAAGTCATTCGCTGTAGATCTTACTGAAATGCGTATTTTATTTAATGTAAGTATATTTTGGAACAGATTTGTAATTTGTACAATTTAATGCTTTAACTATTTTTTTCTATTCTCAGTTTGTATTTTCATTGTGTAGAGCAGACACAAAGATGTCGGGTTGAGCAACTGTTGAAGAGAAATACAAGGGAACTATGAGGGGCCCATTATTCCTTCTCTCCAAATGCAACAGGAATCTGACCCCGAAACACCAGCCGTTGCTTTCAGGTCTAGGTGTAGCCAGGACGTTCTGTATCCCTGGGAAGCTAGATCTTGAGGGTAAAAATAAACAAAAAGACAGGGAGCTCCTTCTCATGCTGCCCCGAGGGAGGGTGGCTGGAGCTTGGACCAGCCAGCAGTGACTGGTTCCGTAGTGGTCACGTGAGTGTGAGCCTGTGCCTACTTACCAGAGCCACGCCCTCGCTGTCCTGGAGACAGGAGAGACGCCTCAGGAATCAGCCCAGTGTCTGCCGCCATCAGTACTGCCGTGGCCTCTTCTGAATTGGCTGTGGCTCTGTGCCCCAGTGGGGATGAGCCTCTCAGGCTTTGCCTTGGAAGACCAGGAATCAGCTGTGACATGCGCCACATTTGGTCAGGGTAGCGCACATCAGGGGAAGAGCCCTGAGGAGAGGCAAGTGGATTTACGCCAGTGTTCAGATGTTTGAACCAGTGAAATCAAGTACAAAATAAACGTTTGGTTTCATTTGCTGCCAGCCTCCTTGCCCCTCTGGGGTCTCCCCTGTCTGCCATCCCCTGGGCTCACTCTGCCGTTCTTGATTTGTAGAAGCTGATTGTGAGGTCAGTCTGGTGTGCGGGTGTAGCAGGTGAAGAATGTAGCCCTCGCTTCCCAGGTGGCATCCGGAGTTGTGCCCGTCACACGTGAGGGTGGTCCTGGCTCGGTGTCCACACACCTAGGTGCACAGAGCAGGAAGCGTGGGGACTGGAAGGGAACGGTGGCCTCCCAGTGGCTCAGCGGCTTGCCTGGGAGGCATAGGCCCTACCCACGAAGGCCTGCGAGGGGCACTGAAGCTTAGACTGACCCTGGCCACTGTGGAGGTCAGCGGGAGCTTGCCAGCCAAGCTCTGAGGCAGCCTCTCCCTCGTGCCGGTGCCCGGTTAAGTCTTGGCACATCCTGTACCAACTGCCAGGGCTGCCTGGCTGGGGTGCCAGCGGCAGCAGGAAGACCTCAGGGGAGTGCATGTGTGGCACAATGACACCAGCACTGTTGCTCAGCAGGAGTGTGTTCAGAGTAGACGGGACAGGGTACCCTCGGCCACACTGACGATCCAGATCTCAGGGTATCGCACAGCAGGCAAATGCTTCATCCGAGACAATGTCTTTAAAAACGATGTTTCTAGGTAGCTGAGTCATCCTGTTCTGTGGAGGGGAAATGGTGCAGAGAGATTTTGCCCTTTCCCAGCCCCAGAGAGTACCTGGCTCAGCCCCTCCCAGTGAGCAGCTGGTACTGTGTTGGGTGGTTGCCCGCTGGGCTCTGAAGACCCGAGCTCCAGACTTCTTGGCTTCATGAGGTCTTCACCCCACTCTCAGACCAAAGTTGCATTTCTGGCTCTGGTCCAACCTGGTAATAATCGATTTCTGATCTGGCAGCGGGTGGGAATCCTTAGACTTGGCCAAAGAGCCAGCCCTCTGAAAGGGAGACAGATGGGAGGGGCAGACCCGTGGGGAAGTGAAGCTCTTGGGCAGCCCACTGGACATGGGAAAACTTTGCTTCCTGACTGCAAGTTAAGCTGTGTCTCTCCGAGAGGAAATGGCCATACATACAGAAGTTCTCGTAGAGCTCTAAGGGGGCGCGTGTCTCCAGGGAGCACACCTTCCCATCCTTGGGCTTTCTCTGACTCACCACCGCCCCTTCTTTGTCTTATGTTTTGCAGTCCTGGGGGTTGAGTGCACATAAATGCTCCACCACTGAGCTGCACCCATTTGTTGTTGTTAGGTGCCATCGAGTCATGTCTGACTCATAGTGACCCTCCTAGGGTTTTCAGTGGCTGTTTTGGGATTGCCTCTGGAGTGGATTGTCACATCCTTCTCCCGTTTTTGTGGTGCTGGGAATCGAACCCAGGACCTCAGAGACTACAGAGCGGCGCTCTACCAACTGAGCTAAATCCCAGCCCCAGCTTCACCCACAGCCCCTGTTTTACTTTCAGACAGGGCCTCCCTGTGTTGTGCAGGCAGTCACTGGGATTACAGGTGTTCACCACGACGCCCAGCTCATCCCTTTCCTTAATGCGCTACTATGCAAAGCTCCCAGAGCAGCAGGAAATTGGCCACGTGTTCCACTTGCTTCCCCTATGATATGTACTGCCTGATTAGCCTTTGTTAAGTAGGACTTCCTTACTCCCCAGGAGGTGTTAAAAATAACTCAGGCCGGTGGCGGTGCCACATAGCTGTAATCCTAGTGACTTGGGAAGCAGAGGCAGGAGGATCCCAAATTTAAGGCCAGAGGCAACCTGTGTAACTTAGTGAGACTGTCTCGAGATAAAAAAAAGAGTTTTTTGGTGCAGCTCAGTTGTACAGCACTTGCAAAGTATGTGAAAGAGCCTAGGTTCAGCCCCCCAGTAGCAGGGGAAAAAGTAACTCAGATTGTTGTGGACGTCAGACTTTTTGCTGATAACCGATTCACGCAGATCCTTTCATGTGAGGATTCCAGCCAGGAGCCAGCCCTCTTTGCCAGTTAGCGCATTGCCCATTCAAGCTTGTTCTCACTTTCAGGTGTTCAGTCTTGGAAATTCAGATCTGTGACAGTCTGTTCACAAAATGTGCTTGGCGACTTGGTGAAAGACAGTCTTAGTAAAATGGCTTACCATTTTTTTTGCCAAAGAAAAACTTGAAAAATGAGAAAACTTATGGCCTCCCTCTTTCCTCTTTATGGCTCTACCTCGAGCAAAAAAATGTCCTGAGAGCAGAGAGGAGCTGACGCATACGAGTCCGTCCTGCTACCTCTCCTGCCCCTGGGCCTCTGGTTACCAGAATGGACTTACTGAAAGAATTATGGCTTGAAGAAATGTTCTTCAAAACCCCACAATGGAGGCATCTGGGGCCCTTGCATTTGTTGTTGTTGTTGTTGTTGTTGTTGTTGTTAGGTGCCGTCGAGTCAGTATCTGACTCATAGGTTTTCAGTGGCTGGCTGTTTCAGGATTGCCTTGGGAGTGGATTGCCAGGTCCTTCTCCCATTTTCCCAGTGCTGGGAATTGAACTTGGGACCTCAGAGACTGCAGCGCAGCGCCCTACCAACTGAGCTAAATCCCAGCTTGCATTTGTTAAGAATGTCTATTTGTTCACATGAGTCGTATAAAGAGCTGAATTCTCTCTTCAAAATACTCTGCTTTGGGCTCATCAATTTCCATTGTCAAACTCAATGAGCCAGAGTTCTTCCAGTAAGTTCACTGACTTTTTAGCTTATGTCAGGACCAGCTGGAAACAGTGCCTGCCCACCTGGTGCTGAGGGAGAGACCCCTGTGAGCAGAGCCTCTGGCACAGTCTGGGGGGGTGGGGGGGTGAGTATTTGCCAGGCAGGCACCAGTACCAGGAGAGAGACAGCAGCCACACAGGGCGCGCGCTTCACTTAGTCCCCATCAAGCCTGTGGCCTGCACGTTGACATCCAGGTATGTTTAGTCCCTGCTCTGATAACCAGGGGGTGCCTGGCAGGCCTTCTCTGTATTTGTTGTATTTCTCCACACTGGATTTTAATCACCTCAGTGTTCCAACCTCTTCGGTTTTCTAGCAACTCATGACTCCCATGCAGTGCATGATGTTGGAAGATTACTTGATCTGAAACCAACTATTTATATTATTGGGACTATTACGATGTTTTTTTTATTCCAACCTCAATAACCTGTCTTTCCTTCCCTAATCACGGCATTGGAGGCTCCACAGCCGTGTCCAGCACTGTAAGTAAATAGCCTGGTTCCCTATCCCAAAGAAGCTTCAGCGTCACATTAGTCTGATAAAGACAGAGCCTACATTCCTGGGGAGCACTGTGGCCCCAGCTCTAGGTGGAGCAGGGGACGCCGGCAGAGCCCAGTGACTCCCCGGATCCTGCTGCCCTCACTGTGAGTTTTGCCAGACCAATGGTCATGGTGTGTGACACAAACCACAGTCAGCAGCGGAAGAGCCGGCCTGACGTCTGTGTCATGTCAAAACAGCTGGTGTGGGCAGCCTCCCTGCCTTCCTGCAGGAGAGTTTTCCAAAGCACCCTCACCATCTGGCTTGTCCTTGCCTTCAGGCAGAGGCCCTTGTGGTTGGGCGTCTGTCCACCCAGCCAGCCTCATGTGGGCCCTGGCCCCAGAGTTGCGCCTTCACGTCCTGGGATGACATCCACTCTGCTGAGACATTCAGCTTCCCTCTGGGGCCGTGTCCCAGATTCTGTGTACACAGTGCTCCGATACCTAGAGGTGGACAGACACTTGTGAGGAGCCCTGCCCTTCTAGGGTGGGACCTGCCTTGCGTGCGCTCTTGCCTTTCCCCGGAGCCGAGCAGCACCTGCAGTCCCTGGACTTACCTTGGCCGTCTGCAGCAACTGGGCAGGTATTGCAGTGTCATGATTTAGTGTTGAGCAAATTTAGAGAAGCTGAAGAGCACAGCAGAGCTGAGACAGCAGAGAGAGCTGAGCACAGCAGAGAGAGACAGAGCTGGGTCCTACTCATACCAACCCTGTGCACAACAGAACGAAACACTCCCTGATTCTGTGCTGGGCACATGATTGTATTTACGTTTAAGCCTAGTGTTGCAGACACTGTTTGTGGCAATCCAGAGGCAACCGCTCTAGGAGTGGCCTAGAAGCCAGGCACCCTGGCTGGTAGGGGGCACCTGAGGGCATCTGCTGCCACCTAGGGTGCTAGCCATCCCTCTGCCATCTGACAGCTCTGGGTAGAGTTTGCTTTGCTGGTGAAGAGCCTGTGAAAGGTGCTGCAGAAGAAAAATGATATCCAGGAACTTAGCTGGAGGATAAACTTGTTTGGAGATGAAGAGGAGGATCAAAAAATCTTAGGGGAAAAACACCCACATTTACGAAAATGCTGGAAGCTGCACTTTTGACTCAGACTAAAAAAAGTTGTAAGTAGACAGCAGGCTAAGGTGCAAAGACAACAGAATGAAATTTGAAAAGGAGCTGAGAAAAGAAACAAATGATAATAACCAACCCATAGCAGAAAGGGCAGGACTGGTGCTGAAGAAAACAGGTCAGTGATGTGGAGACAAACTGAGGAATTCTCCCAGAGTGCAGAAGAAAACAAGCCATCAGAGGACATGACACAAAGGATAAGGCATGTGCTCCTGCAGCTTGATAAAGGACTGGACTTGTCCTCCTGTTGGAGCCAAGCCTATCCTGGCCGTATGTGTACCTGGAACAGCGGTTTTCAGATCCAGGACATTAGGCATTGCAGGATGGTGATCCTGAGTGACATTTCGTGCACCAAACAACATACTCTGAAAATGCATGGAGGAAAAGCTGATAGAGCTAAAAGGAGAGAGAGACAAATCCACAGTCCTAGGACCCAGCCACTGTACTGATGGCCACGTGCCCCAGAGAAGTGGAAATATGGTTCACCATTATACCAGTGGCCATAGAACCTTATTCATGGTAGCCATAAACTGGAATCATCCCAGCTATCCTTCAGTCTATGTATGATTAAAGAATACCCGGAACTTACTTACATACCCTGGAATACTACTTAGCAGTGAGAAGGAATGAAGAGGGGTGGGTTTGTATACCAAAGGATACTACTACGTAGGGGTCTTTGTCATGATAGCTCTGTTGTATCTTGATTGTGGTGCTGGATACAAGAACCTACATGCCAAAACGTTGCATAGGACTAAATACCCACACAAATGGACATAAGTAAAAGTGGGAAGACTTAACTAAGACCAATTGATTGTAATCAGTGTCAACCTGGTTGTGATACTATGTCATAGTTAGCAAAGGTGTCACTATTACAGAAAATTGGGTAAGCCACAGCTTCAAACTCATGAAAAATTGGGTTCAAGTTCAGGTGCATGTTCAAGGTTAAAATTTAGTGGATCAGGTTCAGGTTTAAATCTTACATGTAGATCGCAGGGCTTTAATACAAACCCAAACCCCTAACCCCTTCCAGTGAAAAGAATTTTTCTGAACCCAAACTTGAAGCTGATCCCAAAACTGGTTTAAAGTTCAGTTATTAATGGTCTTTTTATCATTAGCTATTTAAAATTTGAGGAGGAAAAAAAAATTGAACAACTTTTATTCATCTGTCTACACACAGGATTAAAATTTTAAACCCAAACCTGAACTGAACTTGAACCGTCTAAATTTGAATGTGTTGAACCCACACCCAAAACTGAACCGAATTTTTTGTGGGTTTGAATCTGTGGGATAAATTGCATCTACATATAAATCTATAGGGACCTCAATAAAATTTTCCAGGAAAAACATCAAGTATCCAATAAAGCAAAATGTGTAGTGCTTAACATTCAATAAGAAATTACAAAGTTTGCAGAGAATTAAAAATAAGACCCATGGTAAGCAGGGGAAAATTGATCAATAAAAACAGACTGAGAAATGACTAATGTGATAGACAAGAACATAAAAATAGCCTAAAAAGGTGTGGGGGGCGGAATTGTATATATTAAGTGAAGATATGGAAAATATAAAGACAAGTTCAGCTTCCAAAGGAGAAATAAGTATCTGATGAAAAGGACTGGAAGGATTTAACAATGGCTTAGATATTGTTGTAGAAGACTCACAAACTTGAAGATAAATCAAAAAATAGGAAGTTCCCTGTATTAGTTACTAATGCATCACTGTGACTGAACTATGTGACAGAACAACTTGTTGTTAGATGCAATGGAATCAGGTCCAACTCATAGCGACCCTGTGTACAACTGAACAAAACACTCCCTGATACACTGTGCCATACATAGGACTCTTTTAAGCCTATTGTTGAAGCCACTGTGTCAATCCATCTGGTTGAGGGTCTTCCTTTTTTTATTTTTCCATTGACCCATCACTCCCAAACATGATGTCCTTCTGAAGAGATTGGTTCCTCCTGACAACATGTCCAAAACACATAAGATGTGATTTAACCATCCTCGTTTCCAGGGAGCACTCTGGTTGCACTTCTTCTGGGATGGACCTGTTGGTTCTTTCAGCAGTTCGTGCTATGTTTAATATTCATCTCCAGCATGATAATTCAAAAGCATCAATTCTTTTCCAGTCTCCCTTATTCGTTATCCAACTTTCACAAGCAACGATGCAACTGGAAATACCATGGCATGAGTCAGGTGCACCTGTCTTAAATGTGGCATCTTTACTTTTCAGCACTTTAAAGAGGTCTTTGCAACAGCTTTTCCCAATGCAGTGTCTTTGGATTTCTTGACAGCTACTTCCCTGGGAAGGTTTATTTGGCTCCTGGTTTCAGAGGTCAGTCCACGGTGGCAGGGAAAGCACAGCAGTGCAGGCAGCAGGAGCCTCTAGGAGAAGAGAGCTGTTCATATCACAGCAGACCAGGAAGCAGTGAGCCAGGCCTCAGAACCCAGCCAGTGGCAACTTCAAAGGCCCAGGGGCCTACTTCCCCTAGTTAGGCCCCACCTCCCAGAGTTCCACAGCCTCCCGAAGTAGCACCGCCACCCAGGGACCAAGCGTTCAAACATGAGCCAATGGGGGACACCTCATATTCGAACCATAACACCTCCACCCCCACCACAAGGGCTTTGGGAGATGACTTATAATCATATCCCCAAAGGAACAGAGGAGAAAGATAGTGTGTGTATGTGTGGTACCGGGGATTTGAACCCAGGGCCTCATACATGCTTTGCAAGTCCTCTACCACTGAGCTGTACCTCCAGCCCATTTTTTACTTTTTATTTTGAGACAGGGTCTCACTAAGTTACACAGGCTGCCTGTAGCTCAAACTCTTTATCTTCCTGCCCCCACCCCACAATTGCTGGAATTATAAGTGTGTACCACCAAATTGCCTGGTTATAGAAATATTTTTAAAAGCTGAAAACCAAATTGATAAATACTATTAACCCACAGATCTAAAAGAGTCAAAAAGCACGAAAAAATGAAAACTACACCAAATCACATCATAATTAAATTGCTTAAAATCAGTGGTAGAGCAAAAACATAAGAACAGGCAGAAAATAAAAACGGGAATTACAACACAAGAAAATATATGAGCAGGGTGCGGTGGCGCACGCCTGTAATCCCAGCGGCTCTGGAGGCGGAGGCAGGAGGATCGTTAAATTCGAGACCAGAGGTAGTCTGCTTAACTTAGGGAGACTCTGTCTCAAAAAGTTAAAAAAGAAATGGGCTGGGGGTACGGCTCACTGGTCCAGCACTTGCAAAGCATGCCAAGTGTGAGGCCCTGGGTTCAACCCCCAGTAATTATATAATTATATATATATATATATATATATATATATATATATATATATACACACACACACACACACACACACACACAAACATACATGAATGAAACATCTTTAAAGTGCTAAAAAATCTCAAGCTAGCCCTCTCGATGTAGAGAAAATATCAAAGATGAAGGCAAAGTATAGACTTCATATGTACAAAAGCTGAAAGAAATCCTAGTGTTTGGCATTACAAGAAATTTTGAAACAAGTCCTCAGGGAGAAGAAACAATACCAAATGCAAATGTGGAACTATGTCAAAATTCTCAGGCTTGGCAAACACTGACATTTTGGGCCAAGAGTTCACTGTTGGGCGGTTGCATCTTGTGCATTGTAGGATACTTAGTAGCATAAATAGCTTCTATTCACTACAACCCAGATGCACTCTCATCCAATTGCCACAAACAAAATTGTCTCCAACATTGCCAGACATCCCACAGAGGCAAAAATCACCCCTGGTCGAGAATCGTCACATCGAATGGGTGTTACTTTCATATTTTCCATCTCTTTATGCTTTTGTGCTGTGTGTTGTTAGGTGCCATCAAGTTGGGTCCTACTCATACCAACCCTGTGCACAACAGAACGAAACACTCCCTGATCCTGTGCTGGGCACATGATTGTATTTATGTTTAAGCCTATTGTTGCAGACACTGTGTCAATCCATCCTTTCTGTTGTTGTTGGCCTGCTATTCTCCCAAACATGATGTCCTCCGGGGATTGGTCCCTCCTGACTACATGACCAAAATACGTAAGAGGCAGTCTGGCCTTCCTCCCTTCCAAGGAGCACTCTAGTTGTACTTCTAGGACAGATCTGTTGGTTCTTTTGGCCGTCCATGTTATATTCAGTATTCCTGTCCAGCACCATAATTCAAAAACATCAGTTCTTCTCCTGGCTCCTTTATTCAATGTCCAGCTTTCACAACCATATGATGCCACTGAAAATACCATGGCATGAGTCAGGCGCACCTTCGTCTGCAATGTGACGTCTTTACTTTTCAATCCTTAAAAGAGGTCTTTTGCAATAGCTTTTGCCAATGCAATGTGTCTTTTGATTTCTTGACTGCTGCTTCCATGTGTGTTGATTGTAGAACCAAGTAAAGGAAAAACTTGGACAACCTCAATCTTTTCTCCGTTTGTCATGAAGTTAATGACTCAGTTGTAAGGATTTTTGTTGAGTTGCAATCCTTACTCAAGGTTGTGTTCTTTATCTTTGAGCTATATAATTGGAGAAAATTCCAAGGTTCAGGATTTAGTTCACTGATTCACTCCTCAGCTCTGCCTATTCTGTTCCTGAGCCCATTTACTGAATTTTTTAAAACGTAAACTTTATCTTTTGGAGCAATTTTAGATTCACATCAAAACTGTGCAAAGAAGTATCCTATACCCCCTGCTCCTACATGAATAACGACCCCTTCTATCAGCACGTGCAGGGGTACATTTGGTACAGGTGACGAGCCTACATAATGAGTCGGCACTGTCACACACAATCCGTGGTTTACATTTGGGTTCACTCTTCATGTTGCAGTCCTGAATTTTGACAAATAAGATGGGTACCCACTATTGTGGTGTCACACAAAATATTTTAACTGCCCTAAAAAATCACTGTACTCTACCTATTCTACCTCAATCCCCAGTTGCTTTTAGACTTGAGTTATTACAGTTTTAATGTCATATGTTTTAGTGGTATATATATATATATATATATATATATATATATATATATATATATATATATGGGCTGGGATTTGGCTCAGTTGGTAGAGCCCTGCGCTGCAGTCTCTGAGGTCCTGAGTTCAATTCCCAGCACCAAAAAATGGGAGAAGGGCCTGGCAATCCACTCCCAAGGCAATCCCGAAACAGTCTGCCATTGAAAACCCTATGAGGGGCGTTATGAGTTGGATACTGACTTGACGGCACCTAACAACAACAACAAATATATATATATATATACACATACATATATATATACATATATATACACACATATACATACACACACACACACACACACACACACACACACACACACAGCCTGCAGCCATAGCCCTATGGCATCCGATCCCGTCAGATCTCAGAAGCTAAGCAGAGTTGGGCCTGGTTAGTACCTGGATGGGAGACTGCCTGGGAACACCAGGTGCTGTAGGCTTGGGAGACGGACCTGGCAACCCCCTCCCAAAAATCAATCTGACATCGAAAACCCTATGAACAGCAGAGAAGCACTGACATAGTGTTTCCCGTTGTACAGAGGGTCGCTATGAGTCGGATACCGACTCGACCGCACCTAACAACAACAACATATATATATATACACACATACCTACATACACGCACACATACATATATAGACAGATGCTGAGGATAGCACTCGGGGCCTCGTGCATACCAGGCAAGCCCTCTACTGTTGTTGTTGTTAGGTGCTGTCGAGTCGGTATCCGACTCATAGCGACCCTCTGTACAACAGGGGAAACAATACTGTCAGCATCCTCAGCCCCTGTGTCTTTTCAAGTTGTTCTTGTTTCTTAAGTGCCTATTCCTTTCTTTTTTGGATAAAGTATCCATCTATCTCCTGCAGATCTCTCTCTACTAGAGGCATATTCTCAGAGCTGTATTCACTTTTCCTTAGGTGTGATTGCTGTTTGTTCCTTTGTAATCTCCCATCCATGGAGATAGCAGTTCCCAAATGTTGAGCCGTTATTGGGTCCTTACCCCTGTCACTGAGATGTCCTAACAGGTCAGCTCTTGCTGGTCTCCGGCCAGCCCAGCTGGGACGGAGGTGCCTGCCAATGCCTGTTGCCCCACACACTGTGTGTAAGCATGGAGGGGCAGCAGAGTGGGTCGCCATGGGCTCCCTCAGCAAGTGGTCTGGAAGTGGCCCCGCCAGCCGTGGTGGACACCACCTCTTCCGGCTGCCCTTTGCTCACCGTATCCAGCAGGAAGTGCTCACCTCAGTGCCTCCTGGTTGGTCCAGGGAGTGCTGGAGCTGAGCCACCTTCTCAGTTGTCCTTGGCGCCCCTTCCGCCCCATCCTCACCGCCCTCCTCGCAGATAGGAGGCCAGCTCACACCTCTCCGACTGCCCTGCCCACTTGCTGTGAATCCCATCACCTCACCTCTCCCCCAGGACGGGGCCCTCCTTTCCTCCCTCTTCCGTTTCCTCTGTCGGCCCCCTCTCTTCAGCCCACAGACGTGTTCATCTGTGTCTCCAACTCTTGGACCCCCGTTGGCCCCTTCCTCAGCCTTTTCAGAGGAGCTGACGAGATGCTCCCTTATTCTGCCTGCTCTTGCCTCTCCCAGACTTCTCTGCTTGGCCCCCGGAGCTGCCTAACGCTGCCCGCAGGAGACCCCCCACGCGCCGCTCTCGCCCAGCTTCTCCCTCTCCCCCCCTGGCTCTTCCTCCGAGGGCGGGCTCCTGTGCACCTCCCTAACACTGCTCTCTGCCCTTGGCTCACCGTGGCCTTTGGGAAGAGATGGGCAGTGTGCAGGCAAGATGGAAAGGGAATGAGTCCTGACCGTGGAACTTGCCATACTGGGAAATTCAAATTCCTCTGGACCCAAAAGCCGGGCGCGGGGGCGCACGCCTATAATCCCAGCAGCTCGGGAGGCAGAGACAGGAGGATTCCAAGTTCGAGACCAGAGGCAGTCTACTTAACTTAGCGAGACCCTGTCTCAAAAAGTAAAAAAATGGGCTGGGGGTGCAGCTCAGTGGTCCAGTACTTGCAGAACATGCAGGCGCGAGGTCCTGGGTTCAACCCCCTGTACTGAAAAATAAAAATAAAAATAAATAATAATAATTATTATTATTATTATTATTATTATTATTATTATTATTATTATTATTATTCTGGACCCAAATAGAACATAAAATTGACAAGTCTAGGAAAAAGCCAAGTAAAATTTAGCCTCTTGGCAAAGCATTCCCGAATTCAAATTCTGGTCCCACCACTACACGTGGGAATTTGTCAGAGGGTAATAGGCAGGAAGAAAGGGAATAGAGCTCTCTGTAACTGTGTACCTCCCAGCACATTTGCTGAGTTGCTCAGGAAAAGCAGGACCGCTGGCATGGCCTCACTCTGAAGAGGACACCCTGCAGTCCATGGGAAGCTACCATCTCCAAGGGGATGTCCAGAGGAGCACCTTCCTAGGCCACCTGGGTAAGGCAGATGTCTGTCTCCCTGGGCATATTGTCCTGTCTCTCACATGGAAAATCAAGTGTCAATTCCCAAGAACCTCATTTTGGGATACATTCTAAAACCACAATAAATTGGATCTCTTGGGTAGCGGCTTGATCCTGAAAAGACAGGTGGTGAGAAAATTTCACCCCTCTGAATTGTCCATTACTTGCCTCTAGTTTAACTCCAGAAAGGGTCCCCTGCTCCCCCCAACAGCTCCTGTACACCCGAGACAACCTCCCTTCTGTGAGACAGCAATGGAAGACGAGGGGCTGGCTGGGACCACCTTCCTCTCTCTCTGCCCAGGATTTCCTCTGACGGCAACTGCCTCCGGAGCACTGTCCTGTCTCCCTTCACCCTAGGACAATTTTGCTCCCCTAGCAGTCGCTCGGGGAAGACTTCCCCTTTTCCCCTGGCTCACAGATGGACACATCTCAGCAGGCTGCTGCTGTGCCTGGGGCCAAGATGATCCTGCCACCGAGTCCCAATGTGCCTTCTGCCGCCCCCCCCACCCCGGGGTAATGCAGACCCCTCCCACTCTCCAAGTTGGGGGCAGGACCAAGTACCCCAAGCAGCCTCCAGCTTCTGTGACTACACTCCCTCTGGGTTTGCTGGACTCTCAAGCCCTGCACCCAGAGACGCCCCCCTTGGGGACTCAGATGAGCTGAGCTCCCCCAACTGGCAGGCTCTCGTGGGGACCACACCCTTCAGCTCCCTGGTAACCCCAGCACAGGGCAGTGTTCTGGGCATACAGAAATGCCGCGAGACAACTTTCCACCAGGCAGTCTGGGGATTCAAACCTTCACTCCCTTCCAGTTTCACTTCTGACCTGCAGCCTAGCATAGGTCAAAGGGCAGGCGCTCCCACTAGGGATGGAAAGTTTTAAGCAGGTGTGTAAGTGGAGAATTCTCTATAAAGTCTATGAAGGAGGTCAACACCCTTGAGACAATCCTGGGGGAATGACCATCCCTCGACAGACATTCTCACTGGGCACGGTGGCGCATGCCTGTAATCCCAGAGGCTCGGGAGGCGGAGGCAGGAGGATCGCAAGTTCAAGACCCGAGGCAGTCTGCGTAATTTAGCGAGACCCTGTCTCAAAAAGTAAAAAAAAAAAAACAAAAACTGGGCTGGGGGCGCAGCTCAGTGGTCCAGCACTTGCAGAGCATGCAAGCGCGAGGCCCTGAGTTCAACCCCCAGTACTGCAAAAAAAAAAAAAAAAAAAAAGACAGACATTCTCCAGGCACGGTGGCTCACGCTTACAATCCCAGTGACTCGGAGGTGCAGACAGGAGCATCATAAGTTCAAGGCTAGGGGCAGCCAGGGTAACTTAGCCAGACCTTGTCTCGAGATAAAAAATTAAAAATGGGCTGGGGATGCAGCCCAGTGGTAGGACACTTGCAAAGTATATATGAGGACCTGGGTTCAACCCCCAAGTACTGCCAAAAACAAACACCCACCTCCCGAAATCAGCTATTTCACGGGACGTTTATAAACTTGAAAGGTCACTCCCTTTAGAACCCTGGTGACCCAGGGGAAAACTGATTTCTCTCTGAAGACACCAACTCTGGACTCTTGGGTCTCAAGACACTGAGATAAACTCACCCTCCCTTCCTCCCCAGCTTGTCCTTCCGCAACAATAAACACATCTTTTCTCTTTCCCTAGTGCTGCAAGGACCAAAAGAGGGGAAGGACATTGAGACCCAACTCCTGATGTCATTTTTTGATGGTTTACTCAGTTAGAATTACATTTACTTCATGATTAGGCATAAATTCCCCTTCCTTGGGTAGGGGTCATGGAATTTTTGCTCCTTTATGCTTATATCTTTCCTCAGTATATGTACCTCTGCTCAGACTATAAGACCTTACTTAATTTCTTACTTTTGGGATACCATATGCTTTTTGCTGTGTCAGGTGCCGTCGAGTCAGTATCCGACTCATAGCGACCCTCATAGGGTTTTCAATGGTTGCCTGTTTCGGGATTGCCTTGGGAGTGGATTGCCAGGTCCTTCTCCCATATATGCTTTTTAGTCAACCAATTTGTATCTTTTCCTATATAAATCAGGCTTAGGCTGGGATTTACTTCAGTTGGTAGAGCGCCGCTGTGCAGTCTCTGAGGTCCCAAATTCGATTCCCAGCACCACAAAAATGGGAGAAGGATGTGGCAACCCACTCCCAAGGCAATCCCGAAACAATCTGCCATCGAAAACCCTTTAAGGGTCGCTATGAGTCGGACACAACTCAACAGCACCTAACAATAAGAAGTGCGGCTTACGACTTGATGCTTTACTGTTGTTACCTGTTATCCTCAGAGCTCGCCTGCTTTATCCACACCAGGGTTTCTCTTGTGCCACGGCATCGAATCACTGTTTTCTATTCGAGATCAAATGATACCAGACCCTGATAGGTCCCCCATCTTAAGACACCATGTTAGTGCATCATGACCAAAAGCTACCACGCCTTCTTTTGAGTTTCCTGTCCTTACTCAGGGTGAATCTCTCCAGATCCTTACAGAGGAGAACACATGTTATATCTAAAGAGAGGCAACTATACCACTGACCAGGGACAAAACTAAAAGAATACAGAACAATGGGCCTCAGTTCTCTCAAACTAGAGGTAGTTCTTAAGGTGGCACGGAAGATTTGGCCCCGTTCTCTCAAACTGGAGATACGTGGTTCATGCCAATGAAGTTGAAGCAAATGACCTCAAGTGGTCGCGGGAATCAGGCTGGGGCGCCCATGCCTGACTCCCCATTTCCTGAACTTGAGTGGTCACCAGTCAGGCGTGAGACCCTGTTTCCTGACCTTACGTGGTCACCAAGAGCTAGGCTAGGGGGTCCACACTTGACTCCCAGGTTGCTGAGTGAATGGAGGTGGGGACGGCCCTCTCCGAGGACCCCTTGCCCCATGAACCTCTCATATTCTCTCTTCCAGGTGGGTGTCCACCTCCGGTGCCTACTGACTCGCCCCAGACGTATCCTTTGTAATTGGGTGAAATCTGGCCCCCAAACTCTTAAGAGGCCGAGTTTCTTCTCCACAGTCACCTGGCCGCAGTATAAGCCAGGGCACCGAGAGACAGGGCCACAGTATGGAGCCTTGACTGTGCTCCTATCCTGCAGCCAGGTCCACTGTGAGACGGCGGGCAGGGGTCACAAGTGCCCTGTGCGCCGGCCTTCTATAAACAGTGTGAGCTCAGCCCAAAGATAAGAGGTCTAGCTAGGAAGGCAGGGCCCCACAGCTCGGAGATGCTCCTTCCTCAAAGCCACACCCCAACAGCTCAAGAGTCCTTCCTCACCAAGCCCCCCGGTAAGCCATCCATCAGACCCAGCACCCCCACAGCGGGGACCTGACAATCCCCCAACGCCATCTGCTCACGTCTGTTCTCGCCAGAAACTAGGTGGGGAATCTGGGCCTGGAAGGGCCCGGCAGCCTTTTTCTCTACAAGACACTAAAGCAAACCAGACAGGACTTAGGCAGTTTTCCTGATGATTCTGAAAAACGTATAGGGGGCTTTTGACGTCTCTCTCAAAGCTACGACTTATCTCGGAAAGATGTCAGTGTTATCCAGGATCTGAGAATTAGGGTGACCCACGGGGCGAGGCAATATGCAGATGAATTAAGCACCCTGAGTCCTAAATATCCCATAGGACCTGCAGCAGTCCCACTGGATCCCCTGAGCTGAGATGGGAACACTCAATATATGTGGCCAGGCCAGCTTTCATTATTTGCACAGTGGAGGAATGAAAAAGGGGTGACGTGAAAGCAGTGAACCATGCCGAGCCAGCATCCACTGATGAGGGGCCTAAGGAAAACCCCACTGCCTTCGAGTGACTTCAGGAGGCTGTGCAGAAGTGCACTCTAAAGGATCCCGCCTCCTTCGAAGGAAGCGTCCTTCTCAGGGGCGGGTTCCTTACTCAGTCTGCCCCTGCCCTCAGAAGGAAGCTACAAAAGTCATCACCAGGCCCCAAGACTCCCATGACAGCCTAGAAAACATAGCAAAGTCTGTTTTCTGTAACTGGGACCTGGAAGAAGAACTGAGGGGAATGGGCGGAGCCAGAGCTCAGAGAGAGGGCCACAGCAGGCGTGCAGAGCTTCTGGCAGCCTGCCGAGGGACCGAGGGACCGAAGGTTTCCTGCTGGCTCCTTTCCCAAATGAAGCCATCCAGCACAGATGCCATACCTGGCAGTGGACTGTCCTCCTGAGGCTCCTTGCCCGAAATGTGGCAAAACTGGACATTGGAAGGCTCCCTGACCCGAGGATCAAAGAACCCCAAAAGCTATCCATGGACTGAGGATACCCTGGGGTTCCAACTGGCCCCACCTCAAAGATCACCATCAATGGGACGGAACCTCAGGTAAACCTAGCAGCGGCAGGTAGGACTCTGACTCTTCTTTCAGCTAGTGGGGCCTCCTACCTGGCTCCTAGTTCCTATTCTGGACAACTGGCTTCCGATTCTCATCGAATTGTGGGCGTTAATAGGACTCAAGGGACCAAACAACTTACTCCGCCTTCATGCTGTTTATGGAGTAACTTAGTCTTTACTCAAGCTTTCCTGGTAGTGCCTGAACACCCAATCCCCTCACTAGGCAGAGACCTATTAACTAAGACGGAAGCTCAAATTATTTTTAACCCTCTAATGGACCCCATAATAATGGCATTAATCACCTCTCTTAATAAAACAGGTAGTAATAATTCCACCCTTTCAGATCTCCCCATAAATCCCCAGGTGTAGGTCTCCGGTATGCCAGGAAAAGCAATTACTGCTACCCAGGTTGTGATTAAATTAAAGGACGCTCATGCTTTCCCCAACCATAAACAATGTTACCTCTCGCCTGAAGCAGGAAAGGGACTCCAGCCCCTAACTGATCCGTCCCTCTGTAATGGGCTCCTAAAACCTTGTTGGTCACCCTGCAGTACCCCCATGCTGGCTGTCAAGAAGCCTAAGAGTGACTATCAATTGGTGTGAGACCTTCACGCTACAAATGAGGCAGTTATTCTTGTACACCCTATGGTCCCTAATCCTTTTACTTTAGTCAGGTCAAATTCCTCCTGACACTCAATGGGTACCATCTTAAATCTTTTTTTTTTTTTTCCCCAGTACTGGGGGTTGAACCCAGGGCCTCGCGCTTGCATGCTCTGCAAGTGCTGGACCACGGAGCTGCACCCCCAGCCCATTTATTTACTTTTTGAGACAGGGTCTCGCTAAGTGATGCAGACTGCCTCTGGTCTTGAACTTGCGATCTTCCTGCCTCTGCCTCTCAAACTGCTGGAATTACAGGCATGTGCCACTGTGACCGGCTTGTCCTAAATCTTAAAGATGCCTTCTTCTGTATCCCAATAGCCTCTGAATCTCAATTTCCTTTTGCTTTTGAATGCGCTGATAAACAGGGTTGGAATAGGCAACTCGGCCTGTTCTTCCCCAAGGTTTCCGAGACAGCCCACATACCTTTGAACAACCTTTAGCCAGAGACCTAAATGGCTTAACTTTAGATAATAGAACAACTTTTATAATATGTGGATAACCTCCTTTTTTGCTCTCGTTCCCTCAGAGAGGCCCCAAATCATCTAACACAAGCTTTAAATTTCTTAGCTGTTAGAGGATATTGTGTCTCTAGACCTAAGAATAATTGTCCCAAACAGTATCTTATTTAGGACTCATTCCTACCCCAGGACATTGAGCTCTTTTGGCCGAATGCATAGAAGCCATCCACACCCTTCCAGCTCCTAGCACCAGAAAACAACCCCAAGCCTTTTGAGGACTGACAGGTGATTGTGGGCTTTGGATTTGTAATGATGGCCTAATAGCTAAACCCTTATTTTTTTTGTTGTTGTTTGTTGTTTGGTGCCGTCGAGTCGGTATCTGACTCATAGCGACCCTCATAGGGTTTTCAATGGCTGACTCTTTCGGGATTGCCTTGGGAGTGGATTGCCAGGTCCTTCTCCCATTTTTGCGGCTCTGGGAATTGAACTCGGGACCTCAGAGACTGCAGCGCAGCGCTCTACCAACTGAGCTGAACCCTTATATAAGCCCGTAAAGAGAAATAATTATCAGGTTCCACTTCCTGGGAGTCAGAACAGCAAAAGGCCTTTAAAGAATTAGAAACTCCTTCACTCAGGGCTCCTGCTTCCGGGTTACCCCAGCTCGACGGGCCCTTTAAACTGTTGGTCCCTGCATACGAAGGTGCAGCTCTGGGAGTCCTCACCCCGGCTATGGGCCACACTCACTGCCCTGGCGGATTTCTATCAAAATAACTTGATACGGTGGCTCAGGGATGTCCAGGATGCACAAGTATAATCGCAGCCACAGCCCTTTTAACAGAGGAGTCGCTCAAATTTACTTTGGGCTCTTCCCTGTCAGTCTACACTTCACATCAAATACCCTGTGTTGGAGTCCAGAGGGTCCCCCTGGCTTACAGATGCTCACCTCTCACGCAATCGAGTTTGTTACTTGATAACCCTGAAATGTCGTCACACCGGTGTTCTTCATTTAACCTGGCTACTTTACCTCTTGGGCTGGGATTTAGCTCAGTTGGTAGAGCACCGCTCTGCAGTCTCTGAGGTCCTGAGTTCGATTCCCAGAACCACAAAAAATGGGAGAAGGACGTGGCAACCCACTCCCGAGGCAATCCCAAAACAATCTGCCATTGAAAACCCTACAAGGGTCACTATGAGTCGCACACGACTCGATGGCAACTAACAACAACAACTTTATCTCTTGGGCTGGGATTTAGCGCAGTTGGTAGAGCACCACTCTGCAGTCTCTGAGGTCCCAAGTTTGATTCCCAGCACCACAAAAAACGGGAGGAGGACATGGCAACCCACTCCCAAGGCGATCCTGAAACCATCAGCCATTGAAAACCCTATAAGGGTCGCTATGAGCGGGACATGACTTGATGGCACCAAACAACAACTATCTTCCCCAGTCTACGCAATGGAAGGCCATTAAAGAATTATGTGAGTCCTGCCGCCGGGGCTGAGATCGATCACATCAGATTTGCAAACAACTTTATAAGGACGTCGAACAAGTCTCACAGGCTCGTGCTCTTTGTGCCGTTAATAACCCTGAGGATCGAAACCTCCTCTAGTGGCTCTGGCCCAACAGCATGGATCACACCCACGTGGAGTGGAAGGGAGATTTCTCTCAGTTCCCTCCTTGTCAGGGATCTAAATACTTACAGTGTTTACTGACACCTTGCCGGTTGTGGCACACACCGGTAATCAACTTGCTGAGGAGGATGAGGCAGGAGGATGAGGCAGGAGGATGGCGAATTCAAGGCCAGCCTGGAATACACCTTTGGGGCTGGGATTTAGCTCAGTTGGTAGAGCACTGCGCTGTAGTCTCTGAGGTCCCGAGTTCGATTCCCAGCACGCAAAAATGGGAGAAGGACCTGGCAATCCACTCCCAAGGCAATCCCAAAACAGCCATTGAAAACCCTAAGAGGGTCACTCTGAGTCGGATACCGACTCAACAGCACTTAACAACAACAACAACTCATCAGATAGGGTAGAAACCTTTCCAACCCTGACCGAAAGGCTACATAAATGGCTACATAAATGGCTAAAGCACTTCTTCAGGAAATCATTCCTGGATTTGGACTCGCAAGATCTCTCCAGAGCGACTGTCTGTATTCTCCATCCAGGGAGAAGGACCCGGCAGCGCACTCCAGAAACAATCAGCCACAAGGAACCCGGGCGAGGCACTGTGTGGGCGAGTGTTTCCCCTGTTGTATACCGGGTCGCTATGAGTCGGACCCAACTCTACAGCACCTAACAACATATTACCTATTCTTAATAAAGCAATCTATATTCGCTGCAATAACTTCTGTGTCGAGTACAAATCGCTTTAAACACTGAACACAAGGACTGAAGTTTTGCTGCTGCCAGACTCCCGGACCCTCTGCCCAGTGACATTTCCACCTCGCCCCCTGCGCGCCTTCCCAGTCCGGGTGAGGGACCCCTCCTCGGCCTCCCGTTTCCCACCTTGGCTTTTTTTTTTTTTTCTTTTTCCTTTTCTTTTGCAGTACTGGGGGTTGAACCCAGGGCCTCGCGCCTGCATGCTTTGCAAGTCCTGGACCACTGAGCTGCACCCCCAGACCATTTTTTTTACGTTTTGAGACAGGGTCTCGCTAAGTTACGCAGACAGCCTCTGGTTTCCAACTTGCGATCCTCCCGCCTCCGCCTCCCGAGCCGCTGGGATGACGGGCGTGCGCCACCGCGCCCGGCGCCTTAGCCATTTCCTGAGGGACCCTCCCCGCCTTCCTAAGGTTAGCCCGCAGCCTCCCCTCCAGACCCTCAAGTCCGCGCCGCAAGGCGGGTTCCCAACTGTGAGCAATGCCCGGGCCCGCGGGCCGCCCCGCCTTGCGCACAGCCTCAGCTGCCGCTGCGGCCCCCGTCCCACCGCGCGTCCGCTCTTCCCTCCCTCCGCGCCCGCGGCCCCGCTCCCGCCAGCGCACGGCGCGGGGAGGCGCGCGCTGCCGCGAAGGCCGCAAGCGCTCGACCCGGTGTCCCCGGAAGCGGGCGGCGCGGCGCCAGGCGACGCGGGGACTCCGTCGGTCCGCGGCCCTCGCGGGTGGGCTCCGCCCCCTCCGCCGTCACCTGACCCGGGGCAGCCAATCAGCCTCCCCGGGGCAGGCTCCCGGCGCGCGCGGATTGGCGGGGGGAGGGCCGCTCCACCAATCCGGACGCGCCCCGAGCCGCGCGGCCCCGCCCCCTCCCGCGCGGGCCCCGCGAGCGCCCTGGCGGCGGCACCGTGGGGCTGGATCTGGTCGGCGCGGGCATGGAGGAGGCCGCGGGCCCGCGGAGGGGCGCGCGAGGCCGCCGGGACCGCAGCCCGCCCGAGAGGTGCGCGCCGGCCGGGGCGGCGGGGCGGCAGACGGCCTCCTCCGGGAAGTCCTCGGGCGCTTCGCGGGGCCGGGGGCGGCCTCGGGGACGGCGCGGTCGGGAGGGTGGGTGCGGGCGCCCAGGGAAGCGCGTGGAGGAGGGGTGCGGCGGTGCGTCCGGGTTCATAGGAGCCCCCCAGGCGGCGCTCACTCCATGGCATTTTAAGGGCGTCCTTCTGGGGGCTCCCGGAGCGCGGGCCCGGGGCAGGGAGGCGGGCGCGACGCGGGCGCAGCCACCGGAGCTGCTGGTGCGCCGGGCGTGGGGAGGACTTGGAAAGGGCGCTTGCGACCGGGGCTGCGCACCAGGACAGCGAGGGGACCGCAGGCCCGGGGGGCGCCTGCCGGACCCCCTTCTCCTGGGCGGGGTGCTGTGGTCTCTTGGTCTGAGTCTTTGGTCTGCAGACCAGGAAACGCACTGAGTAGTGCAGCCTCCCCCTGCCCCTCTCCCCTAGCGCTCCAGATCCACCTGCCTGTGCCTCCCGGTGCTCAGCCTTGCACCGCCACTCCCAGCCCTTTCCTTTTTTTTTTTTTTTTTTTTTTTTTTGTAATTCTCTCTACTCGTGCCTAAAATAGGAGGGGTGCGTGTTGTTATGCCCAGATTTCGAGTTCCCCAAAGATCACCAGGGAGTCCAAAGTCAAATGCAATAACAGAGAGCCTTTATTAAGGCTGGAGCTCAAGGGTGCCACCCTTCACCCAGGCAGCGGTTTAGTGTCACAACCCCGACTCGCTGCTGATGAGGGTTTTTATTGAGGGTTACAGGCAGGGGTAAGGGGGTGGGGTGCAGGTTTGGTCAGTCCTCTGATCTAAGATTTGAAGGTTGACTCAGGCATGTTATCTGTCTTATCAGGGGGGGTCTGGGAGTTCTCAGTGATTACTGCCTGCATCTGCAGCCCTTTGATCTATGCTTGTATCTCTTGGAATGTAGCTCTGTGTTTTGTTTTGTTTTGTTTTGTTTTTCTAGTCCTGGGGGTTGAGCCCAGGGCCTCCCACTTGCATGCTTTGCAAGTGCTGGACCACTGAGCTGCACCCTCAGCCCATTTTTTTTTTTAATTTTTTGAGACAAGGTCTTGCTAAATTATGCAGACTGCTTCTGGTCTCGAACTTGTCATCCTCCTGCCTCCGCCTCCCAAGCTGCTGCAATTACAGGCATGCACCACCGCGCCTGGCTCCTCTGTGGTTTTTTTCTAAGAGTCAAAGTGACTCTGAGGTCAAACTTCAGAGAAGGTATGGTGTTTGGTCAGCCTGGGCATCTCACGTGTGTGTGTCAGTCAATCTCTTTTTAAAATTTGGAGCCAGGCTAGGTGCAGAGATCCACACCTGCAATCCCAGCATGCAAGAGGCTGAGACAGGAGGGTGGAAAGTTTAAGGCCAGCCTGGGCTGCATAGTGAGACCCTGTCTCACTGTTGCAGGGATTGCTTCTGGCCTTGAACTCTTCATCCTCTTGCCTCAGTCTCCTGAAGCACCGGGCTATTTATTCTGATACAGGTAAAAATAGCTATAGGAACTGCAAAGGAATTGTGGGTCTCGAGATGGACAATCTCCTCTCGGTTATAAGGGAGTGGGCAAGCCAGGCGTGTTCGCACACGCCTACATTCCCAGCACTCAAGAAACTAAGAGGGGAAGATTGGGAGTTCGAGGCCAGCCTGACCTTCATAGACCCTGTCTCAAAAATCCACCCCCCAAAAAAGGAGGGGTGAGGTGTCTTGGGCTGTAGCTCAGTTGTAGAGCACCTGCATAGCGTGCATAAGACCTGTGTCTGCTTCCTTTGTTGTTGTTGTTGTTAGGTGCCATCGAGTCAGTATCTGACTCATAGCGACCCTTGTAGGGTTTTGAATGGCTGACTGCTTCGGGATTGCCTTGGGCGTGGATTGCCAGGCCCTTCTCCCATTTTTGCGGTGCTGGGAATTGAACTCCGGGCCTCAGAGACTGCAGCGCAGCTCTCTACCCACTGAGCTAAATCCCAGCCCAGTCTGCTTCCTAGCAAGACTAAAAAAACAAAAAAATAAACAAAAAAGTAAAGAAACTAGCAAATACTAGACTATGAGAAGTTATGCTTGTATTTTCCATCAGTAAGGAGGTTTGGAGATCACCCCCACCCCCACCCCCACCCCGTTCCCGTTGTGGAGGCCTGCAGTGTTAGGCAGAGGGCTGGGCTACCCTTGGTGCTCTTTGTTCCTGCTGACGTAAGAGCAACAGTTTCCCACATTCCATGCCTTGTGTGTGTGTGTGCGCGTGAGATACTTGGGACTTGAACCCAGGGCCTCACACATACTTCGCACATGCTCTGCCACTGGGCTGCACCCCAAGCCTCTTTTTTACTTTTTATCTTAAAACAAGGTCTCACTGGCTCTGGCCTCGAAATTGCAATCCTCCTGCCTCCGAGTCCTGAGTCCCTGGTATGCATGACCTGCAGCACTGCGCCTGGCTCTCCTCTTTGTCCTTAGTAGGCATTGTCTTCACTCTTTCCCTTCAGGAAGGTTTACATGGACTATAATGCAACAACTCCTCTGGAGCCAGAGGTGGTCCAGGCGGTGACCGAGGCCCTGCAGGAAGCTTGGGGAAACCCCAGCAGTCCTTACGTGGCAGGTAGGTAATTCTATAAGGTGCACCCAGGCCAACTCCACAGAGATAAGAGGCAGAAGCCTCTGGGCAGAGCCAGCACCTTCCTGGGATGACTTTGTTTGGGATAGACTGTTAACCTCAATCTTTAGCTCTAACTTTCTTTTGGGAAGTCCTGGTTTGTGTCTAAGCCTTGTTGATGCCATAATCTCTAACCTTGAATGTGTAATCTTTATCAAACTCTCCTGCCCCTCTTCCCCAATGAAAAGGATCTTACTAAAAGTTGTTTGTCATGCCAGTGCCTATCAAAACCCTTTCATGTATTTACCAGTCAGACCCTACAGATTCTGCAAATATGTCTTCAAGTCAGGATCTCCAATAATCCTGGCCTTTTTTTAAAAGTGAAAATGACTCTTAGATTTGTTACTTTAGCTATATTCTTTTTTCTTTCTGATTCTTGTAATGTACATCTTTAAATTGGAGATTTGGGAAAATAGTTTCCTTCAGTTGGTAGTTGGCAACATTACGTTATGTCGAGACAGACTTGCAAGCTGAAGTCTTAGCCTCTCTAGTTTAATGTTTATTAGAGATATTTGAGGTAAGCCATGTCAGCTGTGGATTGTGATGAGCTACAACAACTTTTATGCAGACTGTCTTCCAGCCCTACAGTTCAGTAAGAACCCGAGTGTGATTTCACAGGGTGTAGTGTGTTTACATGCTCATTTGCTTATTAAAGGTTTCACAGCAGCTGGGTAAACCAAAAGCTTTTTTAAAATCGAGTACTAGTCATTCATTAACTTACTTGTTCGCTAATCTTCTGGACATTGCCTTGTATGTAATCTCTCCTCTAGTAAAATCAAATTTCCTGATGTATTAAACTTGAGACTATGAAGAGCATTAAATGCTAATAAAGAAGGGATTGGGAAAATGCTTAGGGAGAAATAATGTTCTGCTTGGGTGAAGTCAGGCTGTCGGGGACTGTTAGGTTGCCAGGTGACCTTTGTCTCCAGAAATTAATGAAAAACACATTGCAATTCACTTTCTGTTGATTCTCAGGTTGTTGTTGTTGTTAGGTGCCGTCGAGTCGAGTCCGACTCATAGCGACCCCATAGGGTTTTCAATGGCTGACTATTTCAGCATTGGCTTGGGAGTGGGTTGCCACGTCCTTCTCCCATTTTGCGGTGCTGGGAATTGAACTCGGGACCTCAGAGACTGCAGAGCGGTGCTCTACCCACTGAGCTAAATCCCAGCCCGATTCTCAGGTAGAGATGAAAAAAAAAAAAAAAAGAAGAAGAAGAAGAAAGAAAATCTCTTTATCAGAGAATGGATTCATTGTATTTGCTATATAATGATTTAAAATCTTTTAGGAGAACTTAAGGAAAACACTGAGGATATGCGAAGAGATTTTAAATACCCAAGATGTGTATCACAGTGTTGCTTATGATAGCAAAAAAAAAAGTTGATAGTGCTCTCAGCATTCATCTGTCCAGAACTGATTATAAAGCATGATGAGGCTCTGCAGGGGCCTTCTGGATCCTGCCCATGTGATGGTGCAGACAGCCACACCCCACTCCAGTAGAAAACGATGTAATCTAAATCAAGAGGTCGACATGTGGCATTGTTCCCCCTCCCCCACCTCATCAGGTGTGGAAAGTGTGTTACGTATGTAGTTCTGCTGTGGGAACAGCCCTGACAGCGGCTTTCGCGCTCACGGCCTATTTCTGGCCCGCGGTAGAGGCCCGTGCGGTGTTCCTCTGTATGAGGGCTGGCTCCTTCCATCTGTCCCTGTTCCGTCCTCAACAGCGGCCCCGCCTGTGGGAAGGAGAAAGAGGGGAGGCGAAAGGTGGCCCTGAGTCCTTCGAGGACACTTCTGGACGTTGGAGTGGGCCCATGACTGCATGTCACCACAGTGGAAGCTGGAAACTGCAGTCTCAGTTCTGGGCAGCCTGTGCCAGCGGGAAGCAAGGACCTGATCTCTGGTTGATTGGGGACTGGTCCTGAGCCTGACTGCAGCCCAGCGCAAATGGGTGACACCAGGCAGGTGCACAGCAGGAGTCGTTCTGAGTGTGGGGGGGTGTGGATCGTTGTCTTTTTGTTATCTGTTTTAAGTGAACTCCAGTTGGCCTGCGTAATGTAATGAAAAGCTCGCCAAAGCTGCGGTGTTGGGGGCATCTCTCGGAAGTTCTGACAGCAAGGCCTCACGCTCCTGCTTGTAAAAGCTGCCCCCACTGGGGCCGTCCACCTCCACCTCCCTCCTTGCACTGGAGTGGGAACGCACCTGCACTTTCGCACACGCTGCCATTTGACTGTGGAAGAGCTGGAACGGAAGGTTGCCCAGCGGGCTCCACGGCGTGCCTGGGCCTCTGCATTTGGGCTGTGGGTGAAGCCCCATGAGGGCAGCAGGGCGAAACGGCCATTCCGGTTACAGTGGAGCCATGCACTGAGAGCCGTCAGAGGGGGCAAGGGTCACGGGCCCGGCTTGTTGAGCCTGGGTCCTGGACTTTTCTCACTACGACCCTTCTTGTCGCAGTCACAGTTCCCTGTGGGCGTCTCCTGACGCTCAGGGGAAGTCCAGGGGCTCACCCCACACTGACAGGGGACACAGCAACCAAGCCCCTGGGAATCAGCCAGGGCTCCCCAGAGCTCTCAGTGGAAGAGTGGGATTGTGTCTGGTGGGGAGGACATGAGAGTTCCTCCAGGTAGAGCTAAGAGCACGTGCCAGGCAGGAGTCCCACCCACGCCTGTGAGCAGTTCAGAACAGCACGTTTCCCATGTCACTGTGTACAGTAGTGTTGAGGAATACTTGCTTCACATATTTACACTTAGTTGGCCAACTGACTGGAAGAGATCCATATTTGTGCCTATTCCCAAAAAAGGGGATCCAACTGAATGTGGAAACTATCAGACAATGTCATTAATACACACGCAAGTGAAATTTTACTAAGGATCATTCAAAAGTGACCGCAGCAATATATAGACAGGGAATTATCAGAAAATCAAGCTAGATTCAGAAGAGGGCGGGGAACCAGGGACATCATTGCTGATGTCAGGTGGATATTAGCCAAAAGCAGAGGATATCAGAAAGATGTCTGTGTTTTATTGACTATGCAAAGGCATTTGACTGTGTGGATCATAATAAATTATGGATAACACTTCTGAAAATGGGAATACCAGAGCACCTAATTGTACTCATGAAGAATCTGTATGTGAACCAGGAGGCAGTTGTTCGAATAGAACAAGGAAACACAGCCTGGTTTAAAGTTGAGAAAGGTGTGCATCAGGGCTGTATACTTTCACCATATCTCTTCAGTTTATGTGCTGAGCAAATAATCTGAGAAGCTGGACTTTATGAGGAAGAACACGGCATCAAGATTGTAGGAAGACTCATTAACAACCTGCTTTTGCAGATGACACAACTCTGCTTGCTGAAAGTGAAGAGGATTTAAAACATTTACTGTTGAAGATCAAAGATAACAGCCTTCAACATGGGTTGCAACTAAACATCAACAAAACAAAAATCCTTACAACAGGGCCAGTATGCAACTTCACAATAAATGGAGAAAAGATTGAGGTTGTCCAAGATTTTGCTTTGCTTGGTTCTATAATCAATACCCATGGAAGCAGCAGTCAAGAAATCAAAAGATGCATTGCTCTGGGAAAAGCAGTGGCAAAAGTTCTCTTTAGAGTATTGAAAAGTAAAGATGTCACGTTGAAGATGAAGGTGCATCTGACGCATGCCATGGTACTTTCAGTCGCATCAAATGGTTGTGAAAGCTGAACATTGAACAAGGGAGACAGGAGAAGAATGGATGCTTTTAAAATACGATGCTGGAGTCGTCTATTGAATATCCCATGGACCGCCAAAAGAACCAACAGATCTGTCCTAGAAGAAGTGGAACCAGAGTGCTCCTTGGAAGCAAGAATGGCCAGACTGGGTCTTAACATATGGACATGTAGTCAGGAGAGGTCAATGCCTGGAGAAGGACATCATGTTTGGGAGAGTGGCAGGTCAATGAAAAAAAAAAAAAAAGAAAACCCTTCACCGGATGGATCGACACTGTCTGCAACAGTGGGCTTAAACATAAATAAGATCGTGTGCCTGGCACAGAATCGAGAAGTGTTATCAATCTGCTGTGCAGAGGGTCACTATGAGTCAGACTCGACTCAACGGCACCTAACAACAACAACATCTTTTCACACTTCTGAATGCAGGGCCCCATGCATGCTTTGCAAGTGCCCTACAACAAGCTGTACCCCCAGCCTACTTTTTACTTTTTATTATGAGTAAGGGTCTCACTGAGTTCCACACCTTACCTTTGGCCTTGAACTTATGATACTCCTGCCTCCACTTCCCAAGTCGCTGGGATAACAGTTGTGCACCACCACTCCCAGCTTCAATATATATTTTTAGTAGTGCCTACTCAGATTGTCTTTACAAATAAGACTGGATAGTCAAAAAAAGTTTGGTCTGTTGGCTAAGAATGGCCAGTGAAGTTTTTCTGATTCCCTCCAGAGCCACAGAAAGCCTGGCTCCCGCACCCCCGTCCTGTCCTGTGCCATGGACCTGGCAGCAACTGAAGCATGTGGCCTCCCTGATGCAGTAACCTTTCTCCCATGCATCTACAATGTGAGATCCAGCACTGGAACCTGTGTGTGGAGTGATGAGTTGTTCTGTTTTGCTTATTTTTGTTGTTTTGCAGCACGATCTTAAGCAAATTATCGCCTCCTTTCATCCTCCTGTCTTGATGGATGGGAAGCCAGGCAGATGGCCACAGCTTCCCCTCTCCTCTAGCATCTGGTAAGAAGGAAGCCATGTCATGGGGAACTTTGGGTTCCCAGGCACCCCTGTACTTGTTTCTGGCTGTCACTAGGTTCTCAAGACCTCAGCGGTTGTCTCTGACTTGCTAACACCTCACAGCTGTTCTTGCGTGATCTCGTTGCCAGGTGGTAGGCGATTGTGTACTCACGTTGCCCAGACATGTTTCCCTCTGGAGTCGCCCACCCAGACCTCTGCTCTCAGGTGTGGTCATTCTATTAAACGTGTTGCTTGGACTTGGGGGAGCAGTGGTCATGACCTTCCTTCCTGTTCTCTCAGGTGCAAAGGCCAAGGACATTATAAACACAGCCCGGGAGAACCTTGCGAAGATGATCGGTGGGAAACCTCAGGACATCATCTTCACTTCTGGGGGCACTGAGGTAAAATGCCAGCAACCATGTGCTTTGGCAGTTAAGTTGCAACAGCATGTAGAAGGTCGTTTGTCCTTCTTTAAAAAATAAGAAATAGTAATGCTCAGCCTTACTGTACTGCACATTACCTTGGTATGATTAGTATTTATCCTATAAGTAGAGTCCAGGTGGCTGGTAGGGTACTTACTTGCATTATTATGGCACTAAAGAGAATTTCTCTGTCACTTTGTACTGCCATCACTTTTTTTGTGTGTATGTGTGGTACCAGGGGTTGAACCCAGAGCCTCACACATGCTTTGCAAGTATTGTACCACTGAGCTGCACCCACAGTCCATTTTTTTAACTTTTTATTTTGAGACAGGGTCTCTCTAGGTTACACAGGCAGCCTCCAGCCTTGAACTTGTGATCCTTCTGCCTCCTCCTCCCAGGTTGCTGGTATCACAGGCGTGAGGCACTGTGCCTGGCTTGAAGTCACTCTTAGTAGAACTGTTTGCCTTATTAAGAATTTGAGGTTTGACTCATCCCAAAAGAACTCGTTTTTAAATGATAGAAGATACTTAAAAAAAAAAAAAAAAAAAAGGAAATTGAAAAAGTAAGAGAAGATGCTCCAAGACATCATAGATGATGTGCTGTAAATGTGGCCCCTGATCATTAGTAACACCATCTCATTTCTTTCCTGGGAAGAAAGACACAATACTCATCCACATAGAAGATCCAGGCAAACCTACACCTTATTACAGCTCATAGCAAAGCTTTTGGATAGAAAAATCAATTGGATTTTTATATGCCAACAACAAATAGTTATTTACCCCAGCATCAAACATGCCAAATAATTACAGAATAATCTAGTAAAAAAGGATTTACAAGACCTCCACCAGGAAAGTTAGTTATATTACTGAGTACCTCCAAACAACAGTATCATGCTCACAGATTGGAAGATCCAATTATTAGAAACATTGCAGTTTTTTGCAAATTTATCTATAGATTCAGTGAAACCTCAGTCAAAATTCTGACTCCAAATTTTTGGTGGCATCTCAAATTTATATGGAAACACAAAAGACAAGAGTAGTCAAGACTTCTGGAAGATTAAGAACACAGTGAGCGGTCTTGCTGTACCTGAAATTGAGTCTGTATGAGCTCTGGTAATTAAGGTGAGTGGTTTTTCTGGCAAGGATAGAGAGTTGGGGTCAGAAACAGTGCATGCAAAAGCTGGGCGCGGTGGTGCATGCCTATAACCCCAGTGACTCGTGAGGCGCAGGCAGGAGGATCTCAAGTTTGAGGCCAGAGGCAGCCTGCATAGCTTAGCAAGACCCTGATTTGCAATAAAAAATAAAAAACGGGCTAGGGGCACAGCCCGGCATCATCATCACTCAATCATCTTTTGCACTGCCATCCACTCTGACCTCTGACCCCTGAGGCAAACAGAGGACCCCCTTACTTGGGCTTGCAGGGCCACCGTAGCCACACTGGACCTCAAAGTCTCCTCTTTTCTGGACCCCAGGTCACTGTGCTGGGCATCAGTGTTTCCTACAAGGTGGTGACCTGGGGTTTCTCAGGGACATTCCAGCTTTGTAAAGAAGTGCATCTGATCATCATCGCTGGCCACCTCCTCACTGTCCTTTAATTTGAGCCCTCTCCAGTCCAGGTGCTGGGGTTTAGCTCAACTGGTAGAGCACTGCTCTACACTTTCTGAGGACCCGGCTTCAATTCCCCAGCACCGCAAAAATGGGGGAAGGATGAGGGAGTCCACTCCCAAAAACAATCCTGAACTAATCAGCATTGAAAACCCTGAGTTGGACCCACTTGACGGCACCTGACAACAGCAACAGCAGATCCAGGTGAAATAATATATCGCCCTCAGCCCTCCGCAGATGTGCCTGTTAAAACTGCTGGTGGCATTTCGCTCAGCTGGTAGAGTGCTGCTCTGCGCTCTCTGAGGCCCTGGGTTCGATCCCCAGCACCGCAAAAATGAAAGAAGGACGTGGCGGTCCACTCCTCAATCAGCCATTGAAAACCCTGTAAAGCTTGATATGAGTCCAGCCCGACTCGGTGGCACCTAACACCACCACCAGTGAGCACAGTCTGGCAAAATGAGAGGACTCAGCACACGGTGCAGCGTCTGACAAGGTTCCCTGGGGGGCTTTCCCAAACTCAAATAGGTTGAACCTTTAATTGAGAGGAAAATTCAGTTCAGTTCCACTCATGAAGGTCAAAAAGGCCAGGCAGTGTTGTTTGCTCAAGTAGTAGGGAATAGCAGTGTGCCTGGCCGTGAGAGCAGCAGCCCAGTGCCTCCCGCCCTGACCTGACCTGACCTGACTTGACCCATCCCCTGCCCCCGACTTCCACTCAGTGAAAGCCGGGTCGTTGGCTGGGTCAAGAAATTGAATTTTAGGGTGAATCTATACGAGAGTGAAGCCATTTAAAGTATATTAGATGAAAGGTGACGGACACTGCACACTTCAGAGCCGGCATGTGTTTATGATTTGGGGCCTTTTCTAACTAGGTTTAATGATGAAACAAGGTTTAAAAATTAAGTAGAGTCAAAAATTTACTACAAGAAAAGACAACAGCTGGGTGTGGTGGCGTATACCTGTAATCCCAGCGGATCGGGAGGCAGAGGCAGGAGAATCGCAAGTTGGAGACCACAGGCAGTGTGTGTAACTTAGCGAGACCCTGTCTCAAAAAGTTAAAAAGAAAAAAAGGGGGCTGAGGGTGCAGCTCAGTGGTCCAGCACTTGCAGAGCGTGCAGGCACGAGGCCCTGGGTTCAACCCCAGTACCCCCCCAAAAAAAAAGAAAAAAAGAAAAGACAGCATGGGCTAGCTTACCTGTTCCTCTTATCCTAAAGAGTTCCCTTGTGTGAGCGAAATTGTAAGGTGACTTTATGGGGTTTGGTGTTTAGGCTTGGGGATGGGAGAGGGATGTTAGTAATGTTAAACTCAAGGGTGATGAGCCTTCAGGGCCTAGGTCCACGTGGTCCGTTTGTTGTTTCTCACTCTCGTTTGAGAGGCCCTGGGAAGACGAGACTTCTCCAGTCACTTCTTTACTGACCTTGTCTGATCTTCACTAATCTTATCCTGTTGACTCTCAGTCAGTGGGGGTTGTGAGCAGATTCCTTGAGTTAAAGCTGTTGATTCTCAGTGGATGTGAGACCTCCTCAGACTCCAGAGCAAGCGGCTTCTCTCCCTTCCTATTCCCCCCACATTTTCTGTCTTTTACCCTGCCTGGGTCCGCTCGCTTTGTTACAGGCCATCATCTTGTTTGTGAGACTCTTAGGGAAGCCAGCACTGGTTTCCAGGCGGGGCTCACACAGCCTCCTTTTGTGACTGTGCTGGAATTCTCAGCTGATAAGATCCCAGGGTGAAAAGCACTTTCCTTCCCACGGCCCCCAAATGTTCCTGTCCTTCTATCCTGCCTCAGAAATAGAAGAGCAAGGAAGCCATTGCCGGGGAAAATCTCTGGGAGGGTGGTGGGGATGGGACACTGGGGCTGCCCAGGCGAAGCCTGGCTCTGAGGTGGTGCTGTGAACCCGGAGGGATTTCCATGACACTGAGTGTTTATAGCTCCCATCCCTTTCTGTTGTGTTTAACAGTGTGAGTAAATATTTCCTATTTGTTTGGTTTTAAGTCTTCCCCCACCCCAATCCCTCATTACTCACTTCTTCTCCTACAGGAGAGGGTAGTATTTGCTTTCACGCCCTCCACGGAGAGTCTGCATTAAAAGCAGATATGGCCATCTGAACATCCCTTTCTTCTCAGTTTACCTTTTGAAGGATTTTTTTTTTGGGGGGGGGGAATCCATATGTATTTCCCCTTTGTTATACAAATTGTAGGGTGCTATGAGTAAGGTTTGCCGCCTTTTTTTTTTTTTTTTTTTTTTTTTAATCAAGGAATATGTTTGAGAACTTTCAGCATCGGGATGGAGAGCGTTTTCTGGTGTTTTGTTACATCTGCTTGGCGTTCCATTGAGTAAATAGTGTGTGATTGATTTAACAAGGTCTCTTAGTAGTGAGCAAGGAAAGCTCTCCAGGTTTTGCTGTTACAAGCAGTGCTACATTTAATAAGCAACCGTTTTGCTTCCCTGAAAGGGCAGTTGCAGAACGTCCAAGAAGCAGAGTTGCTGGGTCCCAGGGCTGCTTGGATAGCGGTGTGCATGGCCCAGCAGGCGCCAGGGTGAATATTCTTTTCTGACAGGTTTAGAAAATTTAAAAATTCATAATGTTGCTTTACAGCAGAACAGACATACTCGACTGGAAATGAATTCTCAAATTTTGAAAGTTCAACCCCCTGAAATCTTTCAAAAGGTGCAGCTCAGAGCCGGGCGAGGTGGCGCATGTCCATGATCCCAGCGGCTCAGGAGGTGGAGGCAGGAAGATTGCAAGTTCGAGACCAGAGACAGTCTGCGTAACTTAGTGAGACCCTGTCTCAAAAAGTAGAAACAATGGGCTGAGGGTGCAGTTCAGTGGTCCAGCACTTGCAGAGCATGCAAGTGTGAGGCCCTGGATTCAACCCCCAGTACCACAAAACAAAACAAAACAAAACAAAACAAAACAAAAGGTGCAGCTCAAGAGGTTAAAGTCGCTTAGTTGTTGTTTTGTTTGTTTGTTTGTTTTTTAATTGTTATTGTTGTTAGGTGCCATCTGAGTCGGTATCCAACTCATAGCGACCCTCTGTACGACAGGGGAACCACTATTGTCAGTGCTTCTTTGCTGTTCAAAGGGTTTTCAATGGCAGATTGATTTTTTGGGAGGGGGTTGCCAGGTCCTTCTCCCAAGCCTACAGATTCTGGTGTTCCCAGGTGGTCTCGCATCCAAGTACTAACCAGGCCCGACCCTGCTTAGGTTCCAAGATCTGACGGGATTGGATGCCACAGGGCTACCACTGCAGGCACATTTTTTTTTTTTTAAGTAGTAGATGCCAAAGAAAGTAACAAGTGAGAGAGATTGTTACTCTGTCTCTTCCATGAGGACACTTTGTAACAGATCTTTCTGCTCTATATCTGCAGTCCAATAACTTAGTAATTCATTCTATGGTGAAATACTCCCATGAAAACCAAACCTCAAAGGAAGATGCAGTTGAGCACAACCCCTCAAAGGGGGCCAAGCCCCATTTTGTTACTTGCACGGTGGAACATGACTCGATCCGTCTGCCCCTGGAGCACCTGGTGGAAGAACAAGTGGCAGGTAAGCGAGCAATGAACTCAGACTAGCTTGGGCAGAGCCGGGACTTGACTCCATTTTGTGGATGAATAGTATTTCATGGTGTGTATGTACCGCATTTTATGGACGCTTTAATCAGTTGGTGGACATTCGCATTGCTTCCTTCTTTGGGCTATTGTGAATAATGCTGCTGTGGACATTCGTGTAAGTTTTTATATGGACGTGTGTTCTAATTTCTCTTGGGTTTACACCTAGGAGCAGAATTGCTGGGTCATATTGTAACTGTATTTGAGACGTTCTGAGGTAACTCTGTGATTAGCCTTCCCTGTGTTTTCCAAGTTCCCGGCATCAGCATTCTGTGAGGGCTCCAGTTTCTCCATATCCTCTCAGCGTTGTTATCTGTCTTTTCTGCTGTAGTCCTCCTAGGGGTAGCTCACTGTGCTTTCGGTGCCTGATTCTCTGATGGCTGATGGTGCGCAGCATCTTTCCATGTGTTCACCGGCCATTTGTATATCTTTGTAGAAATGTCCATTCAAACCTTTGCTGTTTTTTGTCTTTGTGGCTCTGGGGATGGAGCCCAGGGCCCCAAACATGCCAGGCAAGCACTCTACCACTGAGTTACACTCCCAGGCATGTTTTAATTAGATTGCTTACCTTTTTATTGAGGTACAAGAAACTTTTTAAAATATATGTTTGACACAAGTTTCTTATCACGTACATGATTTGCAAATATTTTCTCCCATTTTGGTGTTTTTCCTTCTCCCTTGTTGGTATTCTCTGAAGAACAAAAGTTTTTAATTCTGGTCAAGTCTCATTAATGTTTCTGTCCCTCATAGGGTGGGGTTTGCCCTACCCTCAGACATGAAGATTTATTGCTATATGGTCTTCTGAGAGTTTTTAGTTTTAGTTACAGTTAGGTCTCTGACGTATTTTGAGCTAATTCTGTATATGGTGTGAAGTAGGAGTCCAAATTCGTTCCTTTGCATGTGAACATCTTATCCCAGCACATTGGTCCGAAGACTCTTCTCCTCCCATGAATGGTCTTGACACCCATGTCAAAAATTTGTTGACCATATACGTGGAAGTTTATTTCTGGACTTTCAATTCTATTCCATTTATCCATGTTTCTGTTCTTATGTTGGTACACATTTTTTTTATTTGTATGGGATTATAGTCAGTTTTGAAAGTCTCAGAAAGGATGAGTGCACCATATTTGTTATTTTTCAAGTTTGTTTTGGCCGTTCTGGGTCCCATGAATTCCTAAAGGAATTTTAGGATCAGTTTGTTAATTTCTGCACCCCACTTTAAGAAAAAGGGGGGTAGCTAGAAGTTTGATAGGGAATCCATTGACTCTGTAGCTCACTTTGGTCAGTATTGTCATCTTAGCACTATTAAGTTTTCCAGTCCCTCCATGAACATGGAATACCTTTCCATTTATTTAATTTCCTCCAACATTTTTGTAGTTTTCTGAGTTAAAATTTGTACTCTTGTTAAATTTATCCACAAATAATTTACCGTTGACGCATTCATTCTTTCATCATTAGATATGATGCCAGCTGTGCATTTTCACAAATGCTAAGGATGTTCCCCTCCATTCTTGGTTGGTTGAGATTTTTCAATATTAGCTGGTTTTGGAACAGTCTTTAAAGTTCATTCTGAGCCTAGAAGGGCTCCTCCAAGCTGCCGTTCCCTGGGTCCTCCTGATAATCCGTTGACCTGCGGTGTAGCTCGGGAGCCCTGGAGCTCCAGCGTCCTTGCAGTTACTGACCCCCGAGTCTCTGTTGTTTTGAGAGCATCTTCAGGCTGAGCAGCTCCTCGGCGGGCAGTGGCCGATCGTCCCTTAGCGTTTCCTGAACGTCGACGGTGCTTTGCTTTTATCGCTGTAGAAATCACATAGCTGTACAGTTACCCTCAGCACGTGTGTTTGTACCTCAGAGGTCACGTTCGTCCCGGTGTCCAAGGTGAGCGGCCAGGCAGAGCCTGATGACATCCTCGCAGCCGTCCGGCCCACCACCTGCCTGGTGACCGTCATGCTGGCCAATAACGAGACTGGCGTCATCATGGTAAACAAGGCTTTTCCTTTTTTTTTTTTAATTTATATATGCATGTTGTTGTTGTTAGGTGCCACCAAGTCGGTATCCAACTCATAGCGACCCTCATAGGGTTTCAATGGCTGACTGTTTCGGGATTGCCTTGGGAGTGGATTGCCAGGCTTTTCTCCCATTTTTGCGGTGCTGGGAATTGAACTCGGGACCTCAGAGACTGCAGCACAGCGCTCTACCAACTGAGCTAAATCCCAGCCCCATATATGCATGTTGTTTTTGTTAGGTGCCGTCGAGTCGGTATCCGACTCATAGCGACCCTCTGTACAACAGGGGAAACACTATTGTCAGTGCTTCTCTGCTGTTCATAGGGTTTTCAATGGCAGATTGATTTTTGGGAGGGGGTTGCCAGGTCCTTCTCCCAAGCCTACAGCTTCTGGTGTTCCCAGGCGGTCTCCCATCCAGGTACTAACCAGGC